>JXSR01S018988.1:19347-48469 GCA_000969725.1 Ophiothrix spiculata | reverse complement strand
TTGGGTTATTGCATTTTTGAAAGGTTCAAAGGATCCTCCTTAATTTTTTTAAGTATTACCTATTAAAGAAGTATTTCTTCCAAATTTCACCATTTTAAAATTATAAGCAATTTCGTTTTTGACAGCTCCACATGCTTTACTATGGAATACACATATACACATTTCCACTTATTTCCGAAACGAAACATATTTTAGCTGTAAAAATGTTATGGTACCAAATCCTCAAAAAAATGTAAAAAAAATGAACTCGAACTATGCTCTTTTAAAGGACAATGTCAGTCAATGAATTCGGTACTCGACGATTGTTTTGTGATTTTTTTTAATGAAGTTTAAAATGTATAAACACGTTTCTTTTAATGGCGTAATAAATATTGATATGCACTTCGTTTTCCTTTATGTATTGATTTCATATTTGGTATAACGTTTCAAGAAAGAGGGGCAGATATTTGATAAACACCTGTTTATGCCAAGATGATTCAAATTGGTGTGTTTACATTGGTAACAAATAACAGCTGCAGGAAATAACTTAATATCTCTAATAGAATTCATATCTATATTTCATGTATCAGAATGCATTGCAGTTTATAAAAAACAAAAAGATCATCTTTTGTGTTTACATATTTCTATAAATAGTAAGAGCCAAAACTGTGTCACAGATCATCCTCTTAGTCTTAATAATACATGTAGTATTACAATAACCACATGTACATCTTAGGGCAAGGATGAGGTTACCTAAATAAACTGTTTTACACAAAGTTGTCTTGGTTTAAACAAAATAATCAGCATACCCAAGTATAACCATATATTAAATTAAATCTATATATTTCTTTGACATTATATACTTTCAGGGGAGGTTTGTATTCATTTCTGTCATTAGTAGCTCTTTTTAAAGAAGATATTTGTTATGAAAATTTATAATTTTTAATCAATGAATTACATTGAATGACTTTGAATATTTGATCAAGTGATTACTTTCTGAATAAAAACAGCCTAGTTTTAAATATTAAATTTAAAACAAAGATGTTACTTAACAATATCCTCTACTAGTACTTTCTCCTTTTCTTCAGTGATAACTCTATATGACAACTTCATTAAGTTGACATTATATGACATTGAATGCAAAGATGCGAGATGCATCTTTTTGCTGATAAACTTTATTTTTGAGACATTTCACTTGATTCTAAGATACACCTGTCACATATAATGATCTAAGCAGTCAATCGTAAGGTTAACTCTGATAAAATGTACTTTAAACACACAAATATAATGAGCTGGTGAACTATAAAAGTGGAAATCAAAGAGAAAAAGTCAGTCACTAGAAAACCATGACGAGTCGAACGGAAATTACTCCATACCTCTGTGAATCGTGCGTCATAGTAATGTATGTTTTCATTTTCACAGGTTAAGGCTATGAAAATGATAGGATTAAAATAAGCTTTAACAATATCTTGATAGGTATCATATTTAAATAGGAATAGAAGTTTTTTGACCTGGAACACGACATTCTTGTCTTACCTAATTATAGTTCTAGTTCTAAAGAAACCAAAATGTGACTTTTGAGTGTGTCTTTCAATCACATTTTATAATCAAAAAATGTATTATTATACGGCTGAAAAGTTGTCAAAACTTATCACACATCTATATAGGAGTAGATATAAAGATGCGATTTACTTAAAAAAAAAACTTTCGTCATGAAACTTTCCTTAACATTTACTTCTTGCTATATTGAATTCAGCAATGTATTGTGGTCATTTTCATCTTGGTGCAAGAGGTTTCTAATTGGTTTGGAACAAATTTGAATTTAATGAATAATTAAAAATCATTCCATGACATTCAAAGATATGGAGCATTATTTAAAAGGTTTGATTTTAACCACTTAATAGTATCTCATAATCTTGAGTCAAGAGTTTTTAATCTCCAAACTGATTATCCTGATTAAATGAAAAGAAACGAAAAACACTATAAACATTTTCTTAGGTCTTATAATATTATAATATTGTGGTATATTTAATTATATGTCAACTTAGGTTGTTGTAATAACCTCAGAATGGATTTCCTTTTAATTAACTGCACTGAATCCTGTTGAAGTTGTATGTATGTTGCAAGTCAAAAATTCAAGGTTGATTAGCTCTTTAATTAAACCTTAAACAAAATTTTCAGAAACTTTGATAGAAACATTCAAAATCAAAAAAAAAAAACCCACAATCATTCTTTGATGTTATTTAAGCGGTCGAATTGAAAGTAAATCGAATGAAATCTAACATTATTTTAAAGGTATGCAAGATTTCATCGATAAGATGTATATGAAATGATCAATTGAGCTTGGCATATCATCTATCATGACATGGTAGATGGTACTGATAGATATAAATGTGTTAATTCCAACTTCATTAAGAAGCAACCCTTTTCATAATTGGAAACAAAAGGCTCATGTAATATACCAATAACACGTTTTATGTTTTATTTCCCTATTCAACATTTCCGTCAAGTAAGCACTTAATCGCACTCGACGAGGTAGTTTGTGTTTAACGCAAGATTCAATATAAAGTTCGTGTGACAAATTTTATTCTAACAACGATAACATAATACTAAGCACATTTTGAGTGTAGCTTAAGTTCATTTGACACTTTGATCTTGCATTGAATACAAAGAAAATATTTTATTCATTATAAACCAATTAATATTGATATCGCAAAATGTTATTGGTACTCTTAACTTTAGGTATTGATTCAAGCACAACCTTGAGCAATGGTGAGGGGAATTCCCTTATTTGCCCGATGTTTGTAACAGCCTATGAACCAACAATATTGTTTTATACGACAAAATATACTCTATAACTCCTTTACAACCATGATATTGATATCAGTACAAAATACTCCAAATGCAATGAGTCCTTAATAAAGAAAGATAATTTATCAGGCTAAACGCCAAGGATAACACAAGGAAGCCTCTGATGAAGCTTATTTCCATTGGGGTCCAAGATCTTTTTAATCGTTTTTAGATGCAGGAGGAAGACCGAAGTACTCGAAGCGAAGGTGAACCTGCGGAAGTGAGCATGGACTGAAACCCAAATGTACACACAGTCCCGGGACCGGGAATCGAACCGGAGTAATGAAACTGAGTGCCTCTCATAACCAGGAGTCCGGGTCTAATTGAACTACACGGAATAAGTCGCAATCAATGATTTATTGATGTACAGGTTCGCTCTACAGAATTGAATAGTAGCTAGGACACTCAATCACACAGACGCTATATTTCATTACACCGGGACTCATTGGTGCAAAGTACCAGTATACAGTACTTCTGTCAATGTTGTAATTTGCTGATGGTATTCGCGTCAAAGTAGTAAACGACTATAAAACAAGCTTACTATTGACATAATATATAGTATCACATGGATAATCTAAATGACATAAATTTCTCTTTGCACTAGCTGGTACGACAGCTGCTCGACAAAACTTGAAATAAAACTAAACTGAATTTTAGTATATGTTAAAAGGTGGCTCACTCTCGGGGCTCACTATGATCCAGTATTATTTGAGACTCGTTGATGTTTATTAATTTACGTGACTGGATGAGTAAGGACAGTTAAGTCTTTTTAAAACAATTTAATTATCTTATTCAAGGATCTCTGTTTTCAGGTAGTTTTTTTGTTTGTTTGTTTGTTTTAACTATCATTTGAATGAATATATATGGTTAATATGTTGTATGGATTACATCTTAATTTCGGTACCGAAACGGAGAGAAATTTAGTTTTTGGATTTTATTTCCTTGTACCTGTCATTGGAGGACGATTTAGATGTGACCAAAAATTAAAACATTATCCTGAGTTTTAGGAGCTTGATGCTCAGTATGATATATTAATATACATTGACCGTATGTCAAACAACACTTAGAGTAACGTGGTAGCATTAGATAGGATTTTGTAAATTAATGCAGTAAAGTAGTCTTGTTCAGGGGGCAAGTCCGTAGCCAGGGGTGCGCCGGGGGCGTGGCACCCTCCCCCCCCAAAAAAAAATGACACAAAATTCCCGAAAGGTCCACAAAAATAACGCCCAAAGCACCAAAATACATGCTGAAAGTTCGTTTTTTGATCAAATACTACACAAAACGCTTGTAAACTACTGAAAACCTTTTTTTTTTACTTGTCATTGTTTGAAAATCACTGAAATTAGTTTAGATTCTACCAAAACGAAAATCTTTTCCCCCAAAAGTTCCACTTTTGGAACAAAGTCACCCCCTCGAAAAAATCCTCGCTTCGGGCCTGCAGGATGTATTCAAGGTTGATTGAACTTCACACAAAGCCATTTTGAGGAAAGTTTTAAATAGAAGCTTGCAAAGTAAATGAAAAACATAATGTAATTTTAATGTTATTATAGTGGTCGAAATGAAAGTGGAGCGAATGAAATCAAGCATTACGGTTGTATTCTGAAGGTAAAGTTTCATTGATAAGAAGTAGCTCAAATGATCTTAGTGAAATTGACGTGTCATCTATCATAACGAAGATATATTTGCACTGATCGTTATAATTGTATTAATTTCGACTTCATTCAGAAGCCGCCTTTTGGCATTTTGGAAACAAAAAGGCACAGTGTAATACATGTTGCTATGCTACTAACATTACTTACGTTTCGTTTCCATCTCAAGTTGCCACTTAATCATACTCGACAGTATAGTTTTTGTCTTTAAAATACGATCCACTTATTATTTTTATGGCAATTATAATCTAACCCATGTGACGTCATATTTCGATTTTATTTTACGTACTTTAGTTAAATGACTATCTATAACCGATGGAAATCATAAAAAACTCTCCAAGGTATTGATATGTGTAATGTATTAATATTCTGTTTAGATAATAGCAAAGTGAATTGACTTTTTAAATGCATTTCAGGTTTTCTTTCTTTTTTTTTAGATATGTTGAAAGTTCTAGTGTCGTATTTTGTTTGAGAGGCTGCAACGTTTAATAAAAACAATACGGTTTAATAATCACAAACAAAGAAAGGTTGTGGGCGTGGTAAAGACGCAGCTTAGGTAAAAATAGCTGATTAAACGATATTTGTTTGGTACTATTCAGATACTAGTTAATAAAAATCGCTTTCAAAATTACTGGTTGACAAAAAATAAGGTGTAAAATGCACCTGTTCAGCATTAGATCAAGGCAGAGACATTCACATACACAACTATCAAAAACATTGGTAGTTTATATTTTTATATTTATAAGTTTACAAATCTATACTGCTTATGGGTTATGAGTGTACTATTATTAAATCTTTGATCGTAGTATTTCCTTTAAGTGACTTGGTCCCATCCTCGGAGGAAATTCAAGGAATTCCCTTTTTGTCGGGTTTTGTTAAATTCGTCCAGCCTTTGGCCTGCAAACAACATTATAGCGTGTACTTAAACGTTCTTTAAGGCTGTTACTCTAAAAAGTACAGAATAATATATTTTAAGATGGTAAAATATCACAAATTCGCGATTACCTTTTATATGTTTAAATCTTAGCTTTGAAATTTCAGTGACTTACACCCAACAAATTGATTCACCGTGATCGTGGCGCACATTTTGTTAGCAGTTGTGTAAAATAATTGTTTAACTTCGAAGCGATAAAATACCGCACTGCGAGAATTATGTAAATGAAAGTTGACATAGTACAGTGAATGTCTTTGAATGATATTGTCGCTTACTGTCAATATTCGCAAGAAAGCAATAAGCGACTATAAAGCAAGATTAACTTTTGCTGCAATAGTATTTCTTGAAAAATCTAGATAACCTAAATACCACCATTGCATTGGTTGGTACGACAGGTGCGCGACAAAAGTTTAAGATAAAATGAAACTAAGTGTTGGTATACCTTTGAAACTTGCTCAATGGTATTAGTGCTGGTATTCGTTAATTGCGTTAGCTACGTGACTGGATGAGTATGGATATAAACTCCTTTTAAAAACTACAATTACGATATTTCATTAGAGACTCTATTTTCATGCGTTCTCCTTTGTTGTAACTGTTATCAACATGGATAAGCATTTTAAGTGTTATATGGTTTTGTTTTTTTCAAATTTAGTAAAGAATGAAAGAAAAATATGTTTTTTAAATTGTTTCTCTTTATTTACCAACAATTACTTTCGTTAAATGTTTCAGATTGTTATCCTTATTACTGTAATTAACATGGCTAGATAAGCATCCTGATTCTGGTATCTAAATATACATCTTCCAATTCAGCAAAGAATTAAAAGAAAAATATTTGTTGAATTTGTTTCATTGTATTTGTCTGCAATCACTTCCTTGAGAGGTTTAGATTAATCCTTCTCTTTACTCTAATTTGTCAACGTTATCTTAATTAGAATTAATACAATTCTTTTTGATAAAGTAATAATACTTCTATTTGATCTTACTATTTGATATGTAATGCGCTTCTTTTTCCTTACGGTATTTATTCCTTTTTCCCCAAATAAGGGCTAGATATTTGATAAACACCTGTTGAAAGCATCTTGATTCCAATTCTCTTGTTTACATTGGTATCAAATTGCAGCTGCAGGAAATAACCTAATATCACTGATAGAATTCATATCTATATTTCATGTATCAGAATGCATGGCGGTGTATTATACCAATAATAAAAAGATCATATTATGTGTTTACATTTCTGTTTTGTTGAATGGGTGTTTTAAAAAATACAAAGAGATAAAACTGTGCCACTGATTCATCCCCACCCAATGTCAACCTTTAGACATATTATTTCTGGATGATTTACACTTCATATGTTAAAAAAACAACAGCCAACTACTAGATATTGAGACAATTTTGATCAAAACCTTCGGAAGAGTCAAAAATTTAAATTTTGTTTTGTCTGTTGTTCTTGGGTATGATGCAATTCTCTCTACGTCTTTATTGGTGCTATATATCAAGAAAGAGCTAAAGATTTGTTTGTAAAACATTCCGTTCACATCATAGATTGCAGATAAATCAAAAGAAATTTGGGAGTTTACATTTGATCTCCTGAAAAGGTCAATTTTAATAATTCAACTATAGAGGGCGGTATTTATCGTTGTCAACAATGATAATTAAAAATCAAATAATATCTAAATATTTTGATACATAGGGTTTGAAATTGGTAATGAAACTTTGCATGCTGTCATTATTGCCGCTAATACTTAAAATGATGCAAAAACCTAAAAATATTTGGGGAATAGTTGGGGACGATGCTGAACTTGTCCAATGCCCCTTTAAGTAAATTGTATCTTATATACATGTAAATTGAACAGATTGTTGAAGGTAAATAATTATTTTATCAGCAATTTATTGTTTGCTGTCTAAAATAATCATTCTAAAAAGATGTAATTGATCACCTTGTTTAGGCTTTCGCCAAGGAAACCAAACTTGGTACTTGGTACCAAGTAAGCTGAAAGAAGCTAAAATTAAAACCTTATGTACGTTGTTATCCTTGTTGTATCTGTCATTAACATGCTTAAATCTGAAATTAAGTATTCTGAGTTGAAAAAAGAGAGTATAAAAAAATAAATTTATTGAATAATTAAGAAATATGTTTTACATGTAATACTAATTACTTTCAGGAAATTTGTTGGTTTTTTCATCTATTGAGAAAAATGTTTGCTTGGAAAATTAATCAGTAAAATCACTATGAATGACTTTTAAATTTTGATAAAGTTATTAGATTTCGGAAAACAGAGGCTTAGGTTTTAAACAAAATATACCTCAATTATTATGATATTCACTAATTACTTTTTCTCTCCTTCTTTCTTTCATCAATAACACCATAAATTGATGTTGACATAATAGGATACTGAATGCAAACAAGCGAGAGGCATATTTTTGTTGTTTCTTGATACACCTTATTAAGAAATTTCACTTGATTCTAAGATAAACCTCTACAGAAAGCATCAAGTTTAATGATCTAAGCAGTGAATCGTGCGGTTAACCTAACTAAAATGTACTTTAAGCACGTGAAGATAATAAGTTGATGATTATGACTTCTGCTTTATAATATAATATTGTAAAGCAGAAGATAATTTCGAGCGCCGTAAAACTATATCGAATACTTTTTTATAAAGGCACTATGCAACTTATTAGGAGGTGAAATGTGCATATTTGGGGCTTTTTAGAATTTGTAAATGATAGCAATATTTTGAATGTTTTTCTTTAATTTACTTTTTATTTGACTCTAATCGGAAATTTAGATGTAAAATACAATATTAATCAAAGCAGACGAGTACGCACAAAATTTAGTTTAATTCAGTTCGACTCCCAGTGAACTCAGATAATACGGCATTGGTCTTATGTTTAAAATATGTGACCCGTCATATTGAGAGGTACCTTAAGGTCGGCATAGTATTACGAGATACGGGCCATTGAAGCTGAGCATAAACAAAAATCACGTCCAAGGTCGAATTTCTAATTTCATCAGAAACGTCACCTTTGAAGTGTATTCTATCATATTAATTATGTTTCAACATCCAAAACATAAGACAAATGTTTTAAAAACCGAGATAAAAAAAATCCTTTCTCTATTAAAGTTTTACCAGTACAGACAATTTAAACTCGATTTTCTCAGAACTATGGTTTTCTGTATCAAACTTTGCAATCGAACATCCAATAACCAAAAGCAAGGTACCTTTTGATATGACGGGGCACATATATCTTTACAATTCCACATTTTTGATATTTTTATTACCCAATTTCAGAAACACATCTAATGGCATCTATTGAAAATGTGTACGACTTTCCAGCATATACATGGCGAAACAATGATACAAGATATCCAAATAATCTGTATGGCCATATAACGTCATGAAACCAGAGAAATCAGTAAACAATGGCTGTATTGTTTATTGATGCAATCCAGGTGCGTTGGATATTTCCTTTTTCCCCATCCCACAAGCTCAGATTAAGTGAACGACGTTCAAGTATTCCACATTCCTATCACTTACTTGAATTGCAATTCAGATAGTTTCTTTTTTTTTATGATAGACAATGTGTATGATGATTGCTAAGAAGACAATATTAATATTTTAAACTTCTCAATTTTTTCAAGTAAACACGGTTGTACTTAAAACTGAGTTTTAAATGCATCATCAAACGTGCTGATTTAACAACAAAGTAAATAAAGAACTTTAAAACTTTAATTAAATAATTTAAATAAGAATACTCGAAAACTATGTCAGGTCGCCTAATATTGGAACAATTAGGAAAGAAAATATCGAAAGATTTTGTAAAATCTTTCTTGCATGTTGTTTCACACACAACCTGTTCTAATTATCTTTCGTGTTTGCAGGAAGCGTTAGAATTTCATACAGGTATGCCATAATTTCCGATGTGTCACAAAAGTTTACACTTAATGCGTTGAGGTATCCTTGTATTCAGGTTACGTAAAGTGCAGTGTAGAGGTTCAACCACCGTCAGTGACAATTTGAATGAGATGACAATTGAGGTCTGATTTCCTGGTTTAGTTTCTATATGAAACACTGATGGATTTTTGCATTCTTATCGGGTTGAAGGTTGAAAAGTACAATAATGTAAATTGTAAATGTACATTCTTGAATACACAATATATCCATATACTGACATTGCATAAAGATAATATAAAGATAAAACCCCTAAATATTTATTGATTTTTTCTACATTTCAACCTTGTTAATTTCAAAGAAGTCAAAGAAGATGTCATAATTCAGGTGAAATATATTGCTAGTTTAACAAGTTTCAATACCCGTAGTGCCATCTGCTATCGATTAAGTACTAGTAGTCACTCACGGAGACTGAACTGATAAACTGCACTCTGCAGCTTATAAACGCCATAATGCCTTTACGCATTCAGTGCAAATTGGGTCGCACAGCGGAAATTTTGGCATACCTGTTTGACATCATAACGCTTCCTGTAAAAACAAAGATATTAATACAGGTTTTATGAGAAATAACATTCAAATAAGATCCTAAATAAGCTTTACTGCCCAAATGTTCCAGTACTAACTGACCTGACATAGTTTACTATTCATTGTTGAATAATGTAATAATACAATTTTTCTTTTCGAAAAAAATCCTTTGTAAGTTAACATTTCAAAGAGAAGTTAACAGGTTTCATTACATACTTTTACATGCAAAAACAAAACTTTGTTACCTCAGCTCATTCATAGTCACAGAATAAATGTGAACATTGTTAAAGCAGAGATAAATCACTATCGACTATAAGGTTGTTTACGATGTGTTTGCTTAATGAAGATATACGATATCAACATTGTCTTCTAAACAAATGGTCGAATTACGTGTCTGTCTTGAATAAATTATCAGGTATGAAATCTGAAAAAGGACAAAAAATTAAAGTATATGAAAGGTGATATTTCAACGCACCTGGGTTTCATCAATAATCAATGTGTCCATTGTGCACCGATTTTTCTTTTTCATTACATTTACTAGATGGACAGTATTTGGACATAGTTGTGCAATTGTTCGATCGTAATCTTTCGACACTTTTCTTTTTTGAGTGATGGGAGTGTAGTGCTCGTCAAGCTTCTTTTCTTGTACGCAAAACACAATGTGATATCATCATCAAAGTGTTTAAGAACTTGTTTACGTGGGAAAAAAATGTTCTTTCAAGCACTCAATTGACAAATTCTATATCGATACTTTTAAATTAAACGAATATATACTTTTTTGTTCGGTATATGGCTTAAATTATTTTCATGAGATGATCCCAAAAACATGACAATGCCTGAAGCAAAGCTGATGATATTAGTTCTTAAGTTTTAAGATCACCGGTGTAATCTCATGATTTTCAGATAACTCTTCAAAAGGAGTCGATATTATTGTGTATGCAAATGCAATATCCCGCATCTTGCTTTTATACTAATATTTATGCTGAACTGAAAAATAAATCAGAGTTGTAATAAGTAAGATGTGGTATTAAAATGGAATTATTTAAAACTCGATTATGCAGGTGCATACTAAATAATAGCATTTAAAGAAAGTCAGATCTTCAACAAGCCGCGGAGGAGAATACTCTTGGTATTGTTGTTATAATCTAAAAACACACATGGAATTTTAAGTATCTTGCGGGTGTGATTTTTGGTGTTAATATGACGTCATCTATGTCTTATTGGCAGATTGATTTTGTTTATTGCATGGGGTTTAAACATAATCCAATGATTTACTTTATTTTCGAAACTACGTGAGCAGGTGTTTGCATGTACTTTGCGGAATGCAGGTGTCATCATTTTCTCGCTTAACGTCTTGTTATAATGCAACAACCATTGTGAAATTCACACCAAAATAGAACCCAGTATTAAATTAAAGAAATGTATTTTTACAAAGAGTACTGTACAGTGAATTGTTGATTAAACACGAAAAATAATGAACAGTGTACTATTTCAAGATGGACTTTTAAAAGTCCAGAATTATTAACGTTCGGGGTGTTTTTGCATTTGGGCTTTGAGTTTAGTATGAATTCATACTAGCGTACAGAATACGGTATATGAGATAAGTATGAATTCATACTAGCATGCAAGCACGGCGTGGGTGGAGCGTTTAAAGTTAATGGTTTAGGTTTGAATTGATTCCTTTATACCACACACTAATAGACCACCCACTGCTCAGTATTATGAATTCATACTTAACATATTGACCAATAACACCCGAAATGTCTAAAAATCTGGACTTTATAAAGTTCACGTTGAAAAAGTACACTGTTAATGGTGTTTTTTCTCGAACTATCGATATTAAGATCAAACTTGTTGCTTTTCACAAGGAAAATCGAAAGTAAATTTTACACGTTATGACTGACTTCTGGCCTCACATCAACAAAGGATTGGGTAAAATACACATTAAGGTCGTATTTGCACTTGCTTTGTACAAGCTTTAGATGAAAGATTGATCTTGCTTGATCTTTTCTTCATTTCTAAAAACTTTTAACGCCATATAGCTATATCACCAAATGGTACCAAACTACAATGGTGTTAGCAATAACATCACTTTCGTCTCAATCTTTACACAGGCAGCCAATAACACAGGATAAATACAATCCTTGTTCTGTTTGTTCCTAACAAAACTTAATATTTTGATTACTCTATTTTTGTAAAGTTGAAAATGCCATTCATGTTGTTGATATTCTAGGAATATTGAGATGTTTTCAGCTAATAAATATTACTGTGAACAACCCGCACATTTTCGAAGCATAAGGCGTAATCCGGGTGTAACACCACACATGCACATGTTCAAAACATGATTGTAAATGATATCATGACTATTACAAATATCATGATATACGAATTGAATTTCCTTTTATCGTCTATTTATTACACCAAATCAATCTTATAGTTATCATTTCATTCATTAATTAAATTGTTGATCTCCTATGGATTAAAAGCTGCATGGGCACCCAGGAACGATTTATTCGTCACCTTCAATAAAATAGTACCCTATGCCCCTAGTTCACCTCGGGCCCGATCAAGATAATACTATTACTCCAGTGAAAACCATAGTCGTGTTTTTGTGTCCTATCTGCTCTTGCAGAAAAGCTGAATATGATAAATAAAAGATGAAGATGATAAGGGTCTCTGCAAATTCACAAGGCCATACAGATAATAATAGACATACTCGAAATAGTTGATAAGCCCTAAAGGTTAGTCAAAATTTAAAAAAAAGCAGATATTCACTCCCTCGTGAAAAGTGGAATGTCTGTTAGTCCATGATAGCTCAATCAGACATGATGAATAATTTTGGTACAGTTTTTAGTAAATTTCAAGCAACTCTGCCTTTCACATGTCCACAATTAGTTTCCAGACACCTTTGTGTTCTTATCATCGTATTCCTGGTCAAATGCGACATACTTAATCCCGGATGATGAAGGGAGTCGAGTGTGATCAGATATGCTTTCAAGTTGTTATCAGGTTTATTCAAAATTTTAAATTTTCTGTTGTTGTTACTATTGTTGTCGTTGTTGTTGTTGTTGTTGTTTTGTAGGTGCTTTCCTGAAAAGATGTTTATCAATGAATAAAATAAGTTTTCCATTTAGAGTAGGCCTGCTACTGTGGTGACATGATCATATAAGATCGATGATAGTTGCAAATGTGAGTTACTGTGGTAATTCCCATTAAAATTGGAAAAAATCGGGTCTTCTTACAAAATTCTATTATTTTCAAGAACGACGGATTTTGCTCCAAAGAGAATGGTCTATACTGATTATTATCATAAAAAGGTTTTAACCCTCGTTTACCCAGGCTATCCCAACACTAAATTTTAGAACGGAACCCCTATGAACTTGATTTTGCTATCAATAGATAGGTATGATCCTCCCCTATCCAACGATACCAAGATCACAAAAAGCGGCTAAGGCGTTACGTAATTATGACGTCATACCTCTTTCAGGTCGAATAATCGGGATTTTGATCAAAATGGCCAACGAAATCAAAATTTTGCTATAAAAGTTCTAAATAACGGAATTTCATCAGGTTGTTTTCTAATAAAGAAGGGGAATGATAATTCTAACATGCCCTGCTTCATAACATGCATATATTTTTCAAAATGGCGACTTAAAATTTTCCGGGGCTAATTTTCCCCCTACACCCCAACTTTGACGGCCTATCATAACACCTTAACCCCCCCCCCTAATTGTTTCATCAAAATGGCCGCAAAGGATATAAAAGAGATTACCCAAATGCCTGGGGTCGGTTGCTTTTGTGTTTTTATGCAGGGGCGAAAAAACCTTAAGGGGGAGGGGGTTGCAACAACCCTCCCCTTGGTAGTCGAGGGTTAAACTTTGTTCATTGATTTCTGAGATATGATCAAAAATAAAAGTGATGCATTTTTATTGGGACACCCTTTGTTGACATGAATTTTAATCTATTCAAATATAAAATTGCGAGTTCGGAATTGATTTCCATATCCTCTTTCTAAGCTTCTCGGATGACAGGATGTTAGAGGAACGGCTTAGAACTGAAGGCCTATCAATATAAAATCGACCACTCTTCCCCCTCTGACTCATTAGCTCAGTTGGTAGAGCTTGGCGCTAGTGGTGCCGGGTCCTGTTGAAGGTGTATGTATGTTGTATGTCAAAAATTCAAGGTTGATTAGCTCTTTAATTAAACCTAAAGCAAAATTTTTAGAAACTTTTATAGAACACTTCAAATAACGAAATCTTCAAATCTCAATTATTCTTAAATGTTATTTTAGCGGTCGAATTGAAAGTAAATCGAATGAAATCTAACATTATTTTAAAGGTATACGAGATTTCATCGATAATGATCAATTGAGTTTGACATATCATCTATCATGATATGGTTCTACTGATAGCTATAAATGTGTTAATTCTAACTTCATTAAGAAGCAACCTTTTGATAATTGGAAACAAAGGGCAAATGTAATATACCAATAACACGTGTTATGTTTTATTTCCCTCTTCAAAATTTCCGTCAAGCACTTAATCGCACTCGACGAGGTAGTTTGTGTTAACGCAAGATCCAATTTAAAGTTCGTGTAACAAATTTTATTCTAACAACGATAACATAATACTAAAGCACATGCTTAAGTTCGTTTGACACTTTGATCTTACATTGAATATAAAGAAAATATTTATTCATTATAAAACAATTGATATTGATATCGCAAAATGTTACTGGTACTCTTAACTTTTCGGTGTTGCTTCAAGCCCAACCTTGAACAATGTTGAGATGAATTCCCGTATTTGCCTAATGTTTGTAACAGCCTATGAACCAGTAATATTGTTTTAAACAATGAAATATACTTTATAACTCCTTAACAACCATGATATTGATATCAGTACAAAATACCCCAAATGCAATGAGTCCGTAAAGAAAGAGAATTTATCAGGCTAAACGCCAAGAATAACACAAGAAAGCCTCTGATGAAGCTTATTTCCATTTGGGTCCAAGATCTTTTTTAATCGCTTTTAGATGCAGAATGAAGACCGAAGTACTCAAAGGAGAAACCGCAGAAGCAAGCATGGACTGAAAACCAAATGCAAATACAGCCCCGGGACCGGGAACCGAACCCGGAGTAATTAGACTGAGTGTCTCTCATAACCAGGAGTCCGGGTCTAATTGAACTACACGGAATAAGTCGCAATCAATAATTTATTGATCGCACATGTACAAGTTTGCTCTACAGAGTTTAATAATAGCTAGGACATTCACTCACACGGACGCTGTATTTCATTACACCTGGACTCATTGGTGCAAAGTACCAATATACATGTAATTTGCTGATGGTATTCGCGGCAAAGTAGTAAACTACTATAAAACAAGCTTTCTATTGACATAATATATAGCATTACATGGATAATCTAAATAACATAAATGCCTCTTTGCATTAGCTGGTACGACAGCTGCTCGACAAAACTTTAAATAAAACTAAACTAGATTTTAGTATATGTTTAAAAGGTGGTTCACTCCCGGGGGCTGACTATGATCCAGTATTGTTTGAGACTCGTTGATGTGTATTAATTTACGTGACTGGGTGAGTAAGGACAGTAAATTCTTTTTAAACAAATTAAATTATCTTATTCATGGATCTCTGTTTTTAGGTAGTTTTTTAGCTTTTGGATTTGTTTTTGTTCTAACTGCCATTTGAATGAATGAATATAGTTAATTTATTGTATGGATTACATCTTCAATTCGGTACCGATACGGAGAGAAATTTTGTCTTTGAATTTTATTTCCTTGCACCTGTCATTAAATACTTTTGTAGGTCGATTTAGATGTGACAAAAAATTAAAACATTATCCTGGGTTTCAGGAGCTTCATGCTCAGTATCATATATTAATATTGTTACAGTCAAAGATTTTAAATGACCAAGGCCAAAATCACCTTACGGGTTCTTAAATGAAATACAATAAATACACTGTTCAATATATTTTATAATCTGAAAACTTTCTTAAAACTTTAATATTTGTTCTTGGTTTAACTCACAAATTTGCTTGTTGTCTTAAAATATTACTTTTAAATAACTTACAGATACCGCTTTAAGAACCGCGCGATCCTAGGATATTATATTCCACGCTATAGTCCGTTATTAATCCACGGCACAAAGTCATATATCATAAGTCCCGAAATCCACTTGGAAAAATAGTTCCACAATGTTCCTGACGACCTCCAACGGCGCTGCAACAGTCACAACGAAGCTCTGCTTGGCTTTACAAAATATTTCACAAGCTGGATCCAATGCACATAAAATTATCCACTCTGATAATGCTCCAATGTCTCTTTAACACAAATAACTCAAACTCCAACTCCAACACGGTATCGCCAATCTCCATTCAAAATTTCTCTAAACTCCAATCTCCATTCGTCTATATAATAACTCGCATCCAACAAAATGTAGCTTTTCCTAAACCAGCACCGACACCGTCAATTTCACTTCCAAAGTTTTAGCTATCGACCCATCGCCGACCAAGTCAATTCACATTCGACTTTTTCTTGGGCTAATTAATCATTACATTTACATAAAAATTCCCCCACGACGCGACGTCATCATTATTTTTCACATAGTAAATAGTGCAGTTTTCAGTGTGAGGGATTTTCCCAGCATAATTATATTCAAGTAAACAAGTCTATTTCTGTAAACTTTGGGAAAATTCCCAATCTCAGTTAGATCTGATTGGTTACTTTAATGTATGCAAATTTGATAGGTTCATGCAATCATGCCTATTTATAGAATTGGAAATCACCTTAAAATTGCAAAATAAGATTCACTCAGAAAAAGTCCCTTTCTGTGGCAATCAAAGATCTCAATATTTAAGTTTCACTAATTAGATAATTAATAAACAAAAATAAACAATTCAGTTTCACATAACAACATTCACCGTATCAACACATAGGGTAACGTGGTAACATCAGATAGGACTTTTCTAAATTAATGCAGTAAAGTAGTCTTGTTCAGGGTGGCCCGTAGCCAGGGGGTGATAAAAAAATGATAATGTACAAAAAAAGTACACAAAAATCCCCGACAGGTCCACAAAAAAACCCGCCCATTGCAAAGCACCAAAATACCTACTGAAAGTTCGTTTATTTGTTAATAAACATGATAAAATACTACTAAAACCTTTTTGTTTGTTTGTTTGTTTGTTTGCTTGTCATTTTTTGAAAACCACTGAAATTAGTTTAGGGTCCACCAAAACGAAAAATGTTTCCTCCACTTTTGGAAAACCCGTACCGCCCCCTTCGAAAAAAATCCTGGCTACGGGCCTGTCAGAGTGTATTTACATGCATGTAAGTGGACAATGCAAGGTTGATTGAACTTCACACAAAGCCATTTTGTGTAATAAAGATTTAAATAGCAGCTTGCTAAGTCATTGAAAAACATAATGTAATTTTTAATGTTATTATTTTAGTAGTCGAAATGAAAGTGGAGCGAATGCAATCCAGCATTACGGTTGTATTCTCAAGGTTAAGTTTCATTGATAAGAAGTAGCTCAAATGATCTTAGTAAAATTGACGTGTCATCTATCATAACGAAGATATATTTGCACTGATCGTTATAAATGTATTAATTGCGACTTCATTCAGAAGCAACCTTTTGGCATTTTGGAAACAAAAAGGCACAGTGTAATACATGTCAATATTGTGCTACTAACATTTCTTACGTTTCGTTTCCATCTCAAGTTAGCACGTAATCATACTCGACAGTGTATTGTTTGTCTTTACGATCCACTTATTATTTTTATGGCAATAATAATCTAACCTTTGTGACGTCATATTTCAATTCTATTTTACGTATTTGAGTTAAATGACTATCTAAAACCGATGGAAATCATAAAAAAACTCTCCAAGGTATTGATGTTTGTAATATATTGATATTCTGTTTAGATAATTGTGAATTGACTTTTTAAAAGCGTTTCAGGGTTTTTTGTTTTTTTTTGATATGTTGAAAGTTCTAGTATCGTATTTCGTTTAGTGAAAAAATACGGTTTAAACAAACAAAGAAAGGTTGTGGGCGTAGTAAAGACGCAGTTGAGGTAAAAAATAGTTGATTAAACGATATTTATGTGGTACTATTCAGATACTAGTTTTAAATCGCTTTCAAAATTACTGGTTACCAAAAAAATAAAACCTTCCAATACACAGCAAGTGCCTAACAAAAAATTACGCCTGACTGTATCTTATTAAACTTCAACTGTATTGAATGTATGAAAAAAGTGGTCATTATACTTAAATTCCAACAACACATTTGCTTTATGTAATCATGTTTGCAACTTTATGACTTGCAAGCAAAGGTTAGTGCATGCTGTATGTTTCTGCTTAGTATTTAACTTCATTAAATCTAACAAGGTGTAAAATGCACCTGTTCGGATTTAGATCAAGGCAGACACATTCACATACACTACTACCAAAAAACATTGGTAGTTTATATATTTATAAGTTTACAAATCTATTATACTGCTTATGGGTTATGAGTGTACTATTATTAAATCTTTAAACGTAATACCATTAAATCAAACATATTATATGTATTTCCCTTAAGTGATTTAATCCCATCCTCGGAGGAAATTCGAGGAATTTCCTTTTTTGTCGGGATGTGTTAAATTCGTCCAGCCTTTGGCCTGTAAACAACATCATAGCGTGTATTTAAACCTTATTTAAAGGCTGTTATTCTAAAAAGTACAGAATAATACAGTTTTAAGATTATAATTTAAGATTGTAAAATATCGCAAATTCGCGATTACTTTTCTTTTTAAATCTTAGCTTTAAAATTCCAGTGACTAACACCCAACAAATTGATTCACCTTGATCATGTCGCACACTTGTTAGCAGTTGTGTAAAATAATGTTTTTAACTTCGACGCGATAAAATACCGTACTGTGAGAATTATGCAAATATGAAATGTAAGTTGACATAGTGAGTGAATGTCTTTGAAAGATATTGTCGCTTAGTGCCGGTGACATAATGAAAAACTGCGTCCGTGTGACTGAAATGTCATAGCTACTATTAAATTGTGTAGAACGTACTTGTACATGTGCGATCAATAAATCATCGATTGCAACTTATCCCGGGCGACTTATTCCGTGTAGTTCAATTAGACCCGGACTGCTTGTTATGGGGGACACTCAGTCTCATTACACCGGTATTCGCAAGAAAGCAATGAGCGACTATAAAGCAAGAATAACTTTTGCTGCAATAGCATTTCTTGAAAAATCTAGACAACCTAAATACCACCATTGCATTGGTTGGTACGACAGGTGCGCGACAAAAGTTTAAGATAAAATGAAACTAAGTGTTGGAATACCTTTGAAAATTGCTCAAAATTGTCACATGGTATTATGCTGGTATTCGTTAATTGCATTAGTTACTTGACTGGATGAGTATGGATATAAACTCCTTTTAAAAACTACAATTACGGTATTTCATTAGAGGCTCTATTTTCATGCGTTCTCCTTTGTTGTAACTGTAATCAACATGGATAAGCATTTTAAGTGTTATATGGATTGTATTTTCAAATTTAGAAAGAGAAATGTGTTTTTGAAATTGTTTCTTTTTATTTGCCAACAATTACTTTCGTTAAATGTTTCAGATTTATCCTTATTACTGTAATTAACATGGCTAGATAAGCATCCTGATTCTGGTATCTATATACATCTTCCAATTAAGCAAAGAATTAAAGACAAATATTTGTTGAATTTGTTTCATTACATTTGTCTGCAATAACTTCCTTGAGACGTTTAGATTAATCCTTCTCTTTACTCTTTCTATTGATAGCTTGTTACAAATAAATGAAATATAATCAGAGAATCACATTAAGTGAGCTAAGTTTTATATACATTATCGTTTGAATTATTTACATTTAGGAATTTTAGGCAGAACTTCTCATGATACTGTATGTCTTGTATTCAACTCCTATTATTGAAATGTTCAACGTTATCTTAATTAGAATTTATATACAATTCTTTTTGATAAAGTAATAATATTTCTATTTGATCTTACTATTTGATATATAATGCGATTCTTTATCCTTACGGTATTTATTTCTTTTTCCCCAAATAAGGGGCAGATATTTGATAAACACCTGTTACAAGCAGCTTGATTCCAATTCTCTTGTTTACATTGGTATCAAATTGCAGCTGCAGGAAATAACTTAATATCACTAATAGAATTCATATCTATATTTCATGTATCGGAATGCATGGCGGTGAATTTACCAATAATAAAAGATCATATTATGTGTTTACATTTCTGTTTTGTTGAATGGGTATTTTTAAAAATCAAAGAGCTAAAACTGTGTCACTGATTCATCCCCTTAATACTACGTCTGCAATGTTAACCCAATGTCAATTTTTAGGCTCTTTAAGTAAATTGTATTCATCAGAGGAATCGTATATACATGTAAATTGAACAGAGTGTTGAAGGAAATAATTGTTTTATCAGCAATCTATTGTTTTCTGCGGTCTAAAATAACCATTCTGAAAAGATATAATTGGTAAAATTAAAACGCTGTTATCCTTGTTGTATCTGTCATTAACATGCTTAAATGTGAAATTAAGTATTCTGAGTTGAAAAAAGGAGAGTATTAACCGTACAATTTATTGAATAATTAAGAAATATGTTTTTCATGTAGTATTAATTACTTTCAGGAAATTTTTTTTTAATTAATCTATTGAGAAAAATGTTTGCTTGGAAAATTAATCAGTAAAATCACTATGAATGACTTTTAAATTTTGATCAAGTTATTAGATTTTGGAAAACAGAGGCTTAGGTTTTAAACAAAATATACCTCAATTATTATGATATTCACTAATTACTTTTTCTTTCATTCTTTCTTTCATCAATAACTCCATAAATTGATGTTGACATAATGGGATACTGAATGCAAACAAGCGAGAGGCAAATTTTTTGTTTGGTTTATTTCTTGATACACCTTATTAAGACATTTCACTTGATTCTAAGATAAGCCTCTACAGAAAGCGTCAGGTATAATGATCTAAGCAGTGAATCGTGGGGTTAACCTAACTAAAATGTACTTTAAGCACGTAAAGATAATAAGTTGATAAATATGACTTCTGCTTTACAATATATTATTATAAAGCAGAAGATAATTTCGAGCGCCGTAAAACTATATCGAATACATATTTATTAAGGCACTATGCAACTCATTAGGAGGTGAAATATGCATATTTGGGACTTTTTAGAATTTGTAAATGATAGCAATATTTTATTTTTTTTCTTTAATATACTTTTTATTTGACTCTAATCGGAAATTCAGATGTAAAATACAATTAATCAAAGCAGACGAGTATGCACAAAATTTAACTTAATTCAATTCGACTCCCAGTGAACTCAGATAATACGGCATTGGTCTTATGTTTAAAATATGTGACCCGTCATATTGAAAAGTACCTTAAGGTCGGCATAGCAAATTACGAGATACAGGCCATTGAAGCTGAGCATAGTCAAAAATCACGTCCAAGATCGAATTTCTAATTTCATCAGAAACGTTACCTCTGATGTGTATTTTATCATATTAATTATGTTTCAACATCCAAATCATAACACAAATGTTTTAAAGACTGAGATAAAAAAATCCTTTCTCCGTTCAAGTTTTACCACAACAAAAACTTTAAACTCGATTTTCAAAGTGTATCAGCCCGACAACTTTTACCAATTCGGATGTAACTTTGCAATCGAACATCCAATAACCAAAAGCAAGGTACCTTTCGATATGACGGGGCACATATATCTTTACAATTCCACATTTTTGATATTAATATTACACAATTTCATAAACACATCTAATGGCATCTATTGAAAGGGTATACGACTTTCCAGCATTTACATGGCGAATCAGTGCACCACTATAATTTTACAAAGATATCCAAATAATCTGTATGGCCATATAACGTAATGAAACCAAAGAAATCTGTACACAATGGACGCATTGTTTATTGATGCAATCCAGGTGCGTTGGATATGTCCTTTCTCCCCATCCCACAAGCTCAGATTAAGTGAACGACGTTTCAAGTATTCCACATTCATTACACTTACTTGAATTTCAATTCAGATAGTTTATTCATGATAGACAATGCGTATGATGAATCAAGTAAACACGGTTGTTCTTCAAATTTTTTTTTAAATACATCATCAAACTTGCCGATTTACCAACAAAGTAGTTAGGGAAACTAAATAAAGAGCTTTAAAACGTATTCAATAAACTTTAATTAAATAATTTAAAAAAGAATACTCGAAAACTATGTCAGGTCGCCTAATATTGGAACAATTGGGAAAGAAAATATCGAAAGATTTTGTTAAATCTTTCTTGCATGTTGTTTCACACAAAACCTGTTCTAATATCTTTCGTGTTTGCAGGAAGCGTAAGAATTTCATACAGGTATGCCATAATTTCCGCTGTGTCACAAAAGTTTACACTTAATGCGTTGAGGCATCCTTGTATTCAGGTTACGTAAAGTGCAGTGTAGACGTTCAGCCACCGTGAGTGACAACTTACTATGTGGCAGATGACAATTGAGCTCTGATTTCCTGGTTTAGTTTCTATCAGAAACACTTATGGATTTTTGCATTCTTATCGGATTGAAGGTTGAAAAGTACAATAATGTTAATGTACATTCTTGAATACACAATATATCCATATACTGACATTGCAGAAAGATAATATTTTCATTCCTTCACTTTGACAAAAACACCTAATATTTATTGATTTATTCTACATTTCAACCTTGTTAATTTCAAAGAAGTCAAAGAAGATGTCATAATTCAGGTGAAATATTTTGCTAGTTTAACAAGCTTCAATACCCGTAGTGCCTTATCTGGTATCGATTAAGTACTAGTAGTCACTCACGGAGACTGAACTTCATTGATCACTGCATTCTGCAGCTTATAAATGCCATGATACATTAACGCATTCAGTGCAAAATTGGGTCACACAGCGGAAATTTTGGCGTACCTGTTTGACATCATAACGCTTCCTGCAAAAACAAAGATATTAATACAGGTTTTATATGAAATATCATTCAAATAAGATCCTAAATAAACTTTACTTCCCAAATGCTCCAGTACTAACTGACCTGACATAGTTTTGTATTCAATGTTGAATAATGTAATAATAAATTTTGTCTTTGCGGAAAAATCCTTTGTTAGCTAATATTTAGCTTAACAAGAGAAGTTAACAGGTTTCATTACATACTTTACAAAACTTTGTTACCTCAGTTCATTCACAGTCACAGAATAAATGTGAACATTGTTAAAGCAGAGATAAATCACTATCGACTATAAGCATGATAAGGTTGTTTACAATGTGTTTACTTAATGAAGATATACGATATCAACATTTTCTTCAAAACAAATGGTCGAATTACATTTCTGTCATGAATAAATTATCAGGTATGAAATCTGAAAAAGAAAATCAAGTATATGAAAGGTGATATTCCAATGCACCTGGGTTGTATCAATAATCAATGTGTCCATTGTGCACTGATTTCTCTATTTCATTTACTAGATGGGCAGTTTTTGGACATAGTTGTGCAATTTTTCGATGGTAATCTTTCGACACTTATCTTTTTTGAGTGATGAGAGTGTAGTGCTACGCTCGCCATATAAGCGTTCTACGGTGCGTAAGCTTCTTTTCTTGTACGCAAAACACGATATGATATAGATCATCAAAGTGTTTACGTAGAAAAAATGTTCTTTCAAGCACTCAATTGACAAATTTTATATCGATACTTTTATATTAAACGAATATATACTGTTTTTTGTTCGGTATATGGCTTAAATTATTTTCATGAGATGATCCCAAAACCCTGACAATGCCTGAAGCAAAGCTGATGGTATAGGTTTGGTTTTAAGATCACCGGTGTAATCTCATGATTTTCAGATAACTCTTCAAAAGGAGTCGATTTTATTTTGTATGCAAATGCATTATCCCGCATCTTGCTTTTATACTAATATTTATGCTGAACTGAAAAATAAATCAGAGTTGTAATAAGTAAGATGTGGTATTAAAATGGAATTATTTAGAACTCGATTATGCAGGTGCATAATAAATAATAACATTTAAAGAAAGTCAGATCTTCAACAAGCCGCGTAGGAGAATACTCTTGGTATTGTTGTTATAATCTAAAAATACACATGGGATTTTAAATAACTTGCGGGTGTGATTTTTGGTGTTAATATGACGTCATCTATGTCTTATTGCCAGATTGATTTTGTTTATAGTATGGGGTTTAAACATAATCCAATCATTTACTTTATTTTATTTTACGTGAGCAGGTGTTTGTATGTAATTTGCGGAATGCAGGTGTCATAATTTCTCGCTTAACGTCTTGTAATAATGCAACAACCATTGTGAAATTAACACAAAAATAGAACCAAGTATTAAATTAAAGAAATGTATTTTTACAAAGGGTACTTGACTGTGAATTGTTGTACATGTATTTGTACTTGCTTTGTACTTGATCTTTTCTTCATTTTCAAAAAAACTTTTAACGCCATATAGCTATATCACCAAATGGTACCAAACTATAATGGTGTTAGCAATAACATCACTTTCGACTTAATCTTTACACAGGCAGCCAATAACACAGGATAAATACAATCCTTCTTCTGTTTGTTCCTAACAAAACTGAATATTTTGATTACTCTATTTTTGTAAACTTGAAGATGACATTCATGTTGTTGACATTCTAGGAATATTGAGATGTTTTCAGCTAATATATATTACTGTGAACAACCCGCACATTTTCGAAGCATAAGGTGTAATCCGGGTGTATAACACCACATGATCAAAACATGATTGTAAATTATATCATGACTATCACAAATATCATGATATACGAATGAAATTTCTTTTTACCGTCTGGTCTCATTTTTTAAGTTGGGACCCAAACGCATTACATTGGTGTTTTAGTGAAATATAGCCTCTTTTTATATAAAACCCTCCGGATTTCCAAAAATATACATCTTAAGTGCATATAAGTATATATATCCTGAAAGCTAATTGTGTCAGCATTTTCAAAATGTGCATATAAAGTCAAGCATATAGTGTGGCTAAGAGTTATACAGGGTGAGACAAACAAAAATATCGTCAAAATGATCGTCACTTGTTTGACATCCAGACAAAAAACAGGACTTATATATAAAAGGTCAGTGCGTTGAACAAATAGTTTAGCCTATTGCCCATCCATACATATCCGAAAATAAGTTCATCATCAATGTTGCATATATTATTACAAATTTAAGAGTTAATTGCAGCTTGTAGTGTTTATATTCAGCAAAGTGTGTCCTAGGCATAAAATGTAGCAGATTAGCATTGTATTTAACATTGCTTAACCTGATGAAACAAATATGAATCTCAATTTTGTTATTTGAGTAAATTTAAGATTGATTAAAACCCTCCTCTTGTTAACAATTGGTATAATTAATTTCAACTTTCTACCCCACACCCCAAGACCTCATTACCATCCCCTCTATCATCTTCTTGTACTAAACATCCTCTTTTACCACTTATTTGCCCTGATATCCTCCTCTACCTCTTCTTTGATACCAATTCCTCCTCTACCTCCTCCTCCTCTACCTCCGCCACCACCCCTGGCTAATTGTGTTTATCGAACCGTAGCAATTACTGATTGAATTATTTATTTTTTTATTCTTCTGGAAATGAAAGACCATTAATCTAGCTTTCTTTTAAGCCCCTAAACAAGTCTATTTTGGTTCCCATAGTGAAAATATACTGTAAAAGAGCATATATTTTAGATAGAAATGTAACAAAACCACCTTTTATTGGGTCCGAACTTAAAAAATGAGACCGTCTGTTTATTACACCAAAACAATCTATTAGTTATCATTTCATTCATTAATTACATTGTTGATCTGTTATGGGTTAAAAGCTGCGTGGGCACCCAAGAACGATTTACTCGTCACCTTCGATCTCGATAAAAGTACCCTATGCCCCTAGTTCACCTCGGGCCCGATCAAGATATACTTTTGCTCCAGTGGAAACCATAGTCGTGTTTTTGTGTCCTATCTGCTCTTACAGAGAGGCTGAAAATGATGAATAAAAGATGATGATGATGATGATAAGGGTCTCTGCAAATTCAAAAGGCAATACAAATAATGATAGACATACTCGAAATTGGGTATAAGCTCTAAAAGTATTACATAGTAAAGCAAATTGGCCATCAAGTTTACACGATTCATGGACAACAACTGTGATTATCATAATTGCGGGTAAAATTGTAGTACTGAGGTCACAAATTTCACTGATCATAAGGCTAATATGTTAAACTTGTCAAATTTCCCGCGAAATTTGCAGATATTAAACGGACGTAAAGATACTTAAAATCTTGAACTAATGCTTAACTGTCAAGTATGTTCTGCTTGCATTGGAGAAATTGAGAAGAAAATATGTTCTTCCACAATCTCAGCTAGCCTTTAAACCATCCTTCGTGCATGCAGGAAGCGTTATAATTTCAAGCAGGGATGCCATAATTTCCGTTGTGCGACCCAATTTTACACCGAATGCGTTAAGGTATCGTAGCCTTCTGGTAGAGCAAAGTGCAGTGTATCAAGCTCAGTCACCGTAAGTGATAACTGACTTCATAGCAGATGGTACTGCAGGGTGTTTGAAATAAAACTTGTTAGACCAACTAATGTCTATCACTTGACTTATAATTTCCTGATTTATTTTCTACTCGAAACATGGAATTGATTTTGAAATTTGTATCAAGTTGAAGGTTGAAAATTATCAGAATGTGACTTTATTTTAAAATCTGGCTGTGTTACTACGTCTTTGAACTAAACACAAAAGAAGTATTTTATTGAGCAAGAAAATGGGTTACCAGATTGATTTAAAAAAACAAACAAATAATTTCTTCTTGCTCTCGTATAGATGTTGCAAATCTGAAATCAAAATGTTATTGTTTGGGATTGGAAACCAGAAGTGTATTTGTAAAAGCGTTCATTTTGAAGTGAAATTGATAATGCGTTTCAAACGTTCTGCCATATCACAATAAATGATAGTAAAACCACGAGTACTCAATATCACATCTAACAAGAATATAATTACACGAAAGTAAGAACCCTTTTCATATTAATCTGTTTGTAGATTTAAGACCCGAAAATGCTAAATTGATTCAATATTTTGAGCGAAAGCAAGGAGATGTGTTAGCTGCATTTACGGCTCGTATGGGATGGACGGTAACATATATGAACAATGTGAGTTCCAAATGTTGACCGAGAACTTTAAATATTCCTTATCAAAATATTTGATTTTTTTAGGAACCAACAGAAACGGCGTTTATTTATTCTTTGTTATTGGCTGCCTATATTTATGCGATGGTATAAAATGGCAGCTTTTAAGCTAGACTTCATGATGAATTTAGTATTAAAGTACAAAACAAGAACAACAAAATTTTATAATGAATTACCGTATTTTATTTATTGTATTATGTATCATTGTAGATTTGATTGAGTGCTTAAAACATGGATGTGATCTATGGTGGCAATTATTTAAATTACAAATTGAACTATAAGGGAGCTTTGATTTGCTTATAAAATCAGAACAGTGGACCGGTTTAACTGAAATATGACAAATTTACGTCTTTATTGATGAATCTCGAATGACAGTAACATTTGAATTTTGAAAAATGGAAAAATTGTTTAAAGGAAAACATTCTTTAGAGAAATAGCTCAAATAGGTCTTGAGATGGTTTGTTAGCCATTGAACAACCAAAAATAGGTGTGCATGAATATAGTTTCAGGCTTTCAAATTTGAGCTGTATCAAGTTATGAAAATATTATTTATTCACACGTTTATGTGATCTAAGATCATTGTTAAAAACACCACTAGTTGCTAATCCAGTGATCTTTATCATGTACATGCATGGTTTGAGTCTTGCACATTTATTTTTATTAACCTGTTGCATTTTTTTTTCATTATAAAGTGTTTAAAAATATTTGAATGAAAATGTTAAATGTCATCATAATTAAAAAGCATCATTAACTATAAAAATTCGGATAACCTAATATTCACTTTTCTGGATTTATCATTTTAATGGCAGTTAACCTCAAGAAAAAAAGTTTCCTTAACTACATGCAATACTTTATTTTGTTATTTGTAGGAAATGAACCAATAAGCTAGTTTCAAACATTTCAAACACTAAAAAAAGTGCCTCAAATACATGTTTTCATAATACTCAACATGAAATATAGCCATTTACATAGATCCTAAGCCAAAGTATAATAAGCAATAAATGAAAATATAACAGTGAATATCGTCATTTTCTTGCTAACAATCACAACCGCAAATTGTTTCAATTTAATGTATGTTTTTAGATTATAACAAAAATTCCGAAAAATCCGTCATCTGGTGGCAGTAGATATTTAGTCTTATTGTATGCACAGTAATTAGGTCTAAAAATTGAGCCTTAAGTTATATTTTAATATACCTCAAGTATAAAAGTAGATAAAGATCCTTTCTCCATTCAAGTGTTACCAGTACAGAAAATTGAAACTCGATTTTCTCAGAACTATACGGTTTTCTGTATCAGTCCGATAATTTGGATGTTACTCTGCAATCGAACATTCAATAACCAAAAGCAAGGTACCTTTCGATATGACGGGGCACATATATCTTTACAATTCCACATTTTTTATATTTTTATTACACAATTTCATAAACACATCTAATGCCATCTATTGAAAGTGTATACGACTTTTCAGCATTTACATGGCGAAACAATGCACCACTTTAATTTTATAAAGATATCCAAATAATCTGTATGGCCATATAACGTAATGAAACCAGAGAAATCAGTACACAATAGCCGTATTGTTTATTGATGCAATCCAGGTGCGTTGGATATTTCCTTCCTGTCCATCCTACAAGCTCAGATTAAGTGAACGACGTTTCAATTATTCCACATTCATTTCACTTTAACTTGAATTTCAATTCAGATAGTTTATTCATGATAGACAATGTGTATGATGATTGCTAAGAAGACTATGTTGATATTTTAAACCTCTCATTTTTTTTTAAAGTAAACACGGTTGTACTTCAAACTGAGTTTTAAATGCATCATCAAACTTGCCGATTTACCAACAAAGTAGTTTTTGCGAAATTAAATAAAGAACTTTAAAACGTATTCAATAAACTTTAATTA
>JXSR01S018986.1:1671-13672 GCA_000969725.1 Ophiothrix spiculata | reverse complement strand
AACTGTATACACATGTTCCTTATTTTAAAACTAAAAATAAAGTGCAAAGATTCACACCATGCGTCTGGTTTCGTACCTCAATTAGCTACTTGATATCGATATTCTGACTAAAATGGTGCATGATTTGCCATACAATAATTGTACAATCAAAACGAATTTATTCAGTTTAAATAAATTATAAATAAATGTATGGTTTTGATCCAAATTACCAATGACTATTAATCATAAAAGTCGTCGAATATGTGATGACTCACCCCGAAAAGGGAGACTTTGCGACTGAACACTTTTCGAGAAACCGATGAAAATAGGTAGCAAAAAATAGAGAAAATAATAAAAATTTCCAGCAGATTTTCTGTTGTAAAATTTGATCGCCTTGATCAATTTCAACAAGTAAGATGTCATTTCAAAGCTTAGATAATGCTGTAACAGATGAAATGATAAAATCAAAATTGATATCATCTTCAAAGTCCCCCTTACGTGGTGAGCCATTACATGTATGCAACTTATTTAATATAATTTATGGAATTAACTGCTTAATGCTTTCATGTTTCAAATAATCTTAAATATGCCATGATCTTTCCTTATTTATAAACAATTGTGAAAATACGGAAGTGTAACCGTCAAACCGGAAGCTTTTTGCTTTTCCCACAGACATGATTAAAATAAATGTTGTTAGTAAAATTCATTTACCACTCTACCGTATTAAAGTATTCATTTACTTTAATTTGAATCAATAGTATGTAAAATGTTTTCATCGTATAACATTAACCATTTATTTTTATTTGTGGTTTTATACCAACATAACTTTAGAAAACAAGCCAGGTCGATTTAAGGTAATGGTATACCATAAAACTATACAATTTAGGCTATAAATATCAAAATAATAAGGCTTTGGTGTTTTTAGCTTGCTATATTTGTTATCTACAAGATAACAAAGGTACATTATTATCACAACTAAGTAGAAAATAGATGACTAAAACAAAACAAAATATCAAAGTCATCTCATTCGCATAACAATGGCGGTCATTTTGGATTTGGAGGCAATTATGATTTTTTTTTTGGGGGGGTTGGGGTTGGGGGAAGTCGGTTGAAATTTATCCCGGGGCCAGTTTCTCAAAAAAACATGACGCACATAATCCCCTATAGGAATCACGATCGAAATACCCTATATCGGTCTGATTTACCCGTCATCTCAGTTCTATTCAAATCTAATCAGGTGTAAAACGAAGTGATAAAATTGCTATTCATGTGTAAATCGTTTCCTTTCTCGTGCGATCATGCATCAATAATTCAGTATCCAAGTGTTACGTGTAATCCGATTATCGACCAGGTTTGGAAGGATTAATTGATCACCAATAGTAATACAATAACTGTTGTCATGTGTTGTGCGCAGTGGCGTGCCCAAAGGGGGGGCCGGGGAGGCACGTGCCCCCCAGTTTGATGAGTCAGTCGGGGGAAACGGCCAATTCGGGCATCTTGACACAAAAAAGATAGAAAAGAAAGGGGAGGAGAGAAAAAAATCAAAGGGAAAGAGAAGAAAATATCTTGAGTTTCCCTTTGTTTTTGATAATTTAAGTATGAAAAAGCAAAAATTTTGCGCGCTTCGCGCGAAATTTCAGTTATTCTGTCAATATTCAGTCAAAATTTGTCGTGTTTTGCGTTAATTGAAAAATTTTTCGCGCGCTACGCGCCCATTAGGAAAAAAATCTAAAAATATCACATTTTACACTTCTGCCGCTATTGGTCATTCGGGGGAAACTGATGGTTGTGCCCCCCACTCAAAAAATCCTGGGCACGCCACTGGTTGTGCGTGATCCAGTAAGTGGATGAGTAATGTAATTTGAGCTTTTTTTTATACGAGCTAAATCAGAGCTAAATGTACGTAATGGAAAGCACGTATGAGGCTAAAATTTGGCATGGAAATAAACTAAGTAGATCAACAGTCTATCCCGGAACGTGGCCGAGTGGTTAGAGCGTTGAACTCATAATCAAATGCATTCGTCTGTCGTGGGGTCGAGTCCCGGTCTCGGCTCTCGGTATACGTCTCCTTGTTTCCTTAAGCAAGAAACTTTGCTCTACTTGCTTCGTGTTTCGGAGGGCACGTAAAGCCGTCGGTCCCATCTGAAGTGTTCCTGACACACTGTCAGATGTAAAAGAACGTCACGGGCTAGGCTACGGCCGTTCGAAATAAGAGTAGGGGAACCTTCCCCGTCAACCGTGACCGTATGTCAAAATACGTCATCTACTCTAGGACCAGAGTGCATAGTCACTATACCTTCAAAAGTATATTATCTTTCTAGGACCAGAGAGCTCATCTAGATGCTGAAAAGGCTTTGATGAGAATAAGCGTAGAAGTAGAAGTAGAAGTAGAAGTTACGGCTCACCGTAACATAATAAACTCTCTCCCGAATTCATATGTTAACACTTTTTAGTACCATATTGACGCGAAATGCGACGTTAGACGCAATATTTGTTAAAAAGATTGATACAGTACCTTCCAATTATGCACTCGATTATCACAAACCGAAATGGTCGGCTTTTAGGCTAGTAAAAATAAAAAAATAAGTCAAACAAATTGCAAAAGTAATGATATTTACAGGATAATATCAGGCAAAAATCTAGAAAAATCTAGTTGGTGGAACAGTGATTAATTTGCATAAAACAAAATGGCTGCCAAACCAGGGGTTAAAATTTCAAAATTGGTTAAATCGTGTTAAAAACCATTCTCTTGTGTTCCACTAATCACAAAGAATCAGAAAAAGTATACTTTTACCCATCTCCGATGTATGGTTAATGAGTTATATCCAAAAACGTGAAAGGTCATATCAGGGGTCACGTGATATGTCCTATGGGAGACCATAATTTCAAAACCGTCCGGTTTTTTTCAAAATGGTCTCAATTTTTTTCTAAACTATCTACATGAAGTATTAATTAGCAATGGCTCAGATGTACTATTGCTATGGTTACAGATCAAAGTAAACTTGGGTTTTAGGTTCCAATGTAATGGTAAATATAAACTTTGTTTGCCTGATACCATAGAAACCACTGGTCTAAAGAACTTTTAACTATTACTTCATGTACACACTTTTGCAAAAGGAACATTTTGAGACCATTTTGAAGAAAATCGAACAATGTTTAATTTTGTGTCTCCCATAGGACCTATTGCGTGACCCCTGATATGACGTTTCACATAATTGGATATAACTCATTAACCATACATCGGAGATGGGTAAAAGTATACTTTTTCTGATTCTTTGTGATTAGTGAAACACAATAGAATGGTTTTTAACACGATTTAACCAATTTTGAAATTTTAACCCCTGTTTTGGCAGCCATTTTGTTTTATGCAAATTAATCACTGTTCCACCAACTAGATTTTTCTAGATTTTTGACTAGTTGTTATATATGTTTGCCTGATACTATCCTGAAAATATCATTACTTTTGCAATTTGTTTGACTAATGGCCATAATTTTCATTAATTTTCTTAGCCTATTTGAAGGTTGTGCTAATCGAAAATAATCAACAAAGTGGTCAGAATTCCATGTTAAATTAGACCACTTTTAGAGTGGATTTACCATGGAAAAAATACATTTTAAGTAAGTTTGTCATTATACATAGATGCTTCATAATGTGATTTACATATATATATACGTAGTTCATTATCGGGTCTGTTTTTCCAGGGTGGGTTTGTTTTTTGAAAAATTAGAAGTTCGCGAAGATAGGAGAAATTGGCGATTCGATTGTTACGGTCTAGCCGTAACATTCCTCAATATTACGGTCCAGCCGTAACATTTAGCTGAGATAATTATAATGCTTGATCGATCGAATGGGTTAGGTAATTATAATAACAATACAGGGGTAGTGAAGGAACACGATGATGAATAGGGATTATTGTTGCTTCGGATCTCATTAGCTATAATCAATGATAATTATCTCAGACATTTGTTTGATGCGCAATACCTGACCTTACGTGACCTTAAGCATGGGACGTCGCCAGCGACAGGGTATGTAAATGTTACGGTAGGCCGTAACAAACAAATTTTACGGCTGTACGTTCCAGGAAAGACTGATCAACACAAGATAACATAGCCCTTTTTTTCAATTTTTTCCTCCGTATAAAAATTTTGATATTTTATTTCAAAAACAATCTCAAAAAACACCCTTTTTCATGTTTTTCATTTAAATTATCAACATTTGAACACAAAATTGAAAAGGGAGCTATGTTATCTGCTAGTATATATGCTTAGATACATTTCTGGTCAAAAAGAAACATGATTTATTTTTTTCATGTTGACAGGCGTATACTGGGATAAAAATCACCAAAATGTCCAAGGTTGACGCCACTATTATGCAAAAGAGATGACCTTGAATGTTTTTTTTTCTTGTAACAATCTTCTAGTTTGATCATAAATCACAACATTTAAAAAATGAAGTCTCTGGACCAAAATAATAATAATAATAATAAAAAAAAAATTATGGTAGACCATTACCTTAATCTAAACTTTTTAAGTTCAAACTAAATCATTTCAATATTGAATTCATAATAGTTATGTCGATCAATATTATTAAATAGTATTGTATTTGTTATATCATACGACAGTTACGGATACCATATTTTATTAATTGATATCATTGGATGTTCAAGGCTACAGTCCCTAAATACGTCTCGCTCGACTGAATGTCATGTTAAATGCAAGTTTTTACCTACTTACACCTATTAGAATATCACAATTTATAGCGTACATATTGAATGGAGTCTCTAGTTTATACATGGAACTTTACTAGTGATTTCACGTCCATTATCAAGGTCAAAATGACGCCTAAAAACTACTTCGAAAAAGTTGACCCTTTTACGCCGAAACCTCATAATTTCATGATGTTCGAAAAATTCGACTAGTTTCAAATTTTGACAGATTGTAGGCTTGATACTTCTTATTGAATTACAAACAATATTTTATAAATATGCTGAGTTGATTTTGAATGATAATGTAACAAACCCGCGTTGTTTTGCCTGAAAAACCAAACGTGAATTACAACTCTGAAATCAACCTGTTTCAGCTGTGAATTGCTTGTTTTTAGTATATACATTATTTACATTTGTATGATATTCGCATAATTAAATTACAAACTGAGCATTCCGATGAGGCAAAAATTGCAATTTTTATGTAAACAAAAGAAAAATACGGCATTCTAATGTTTTTGTTTTAGATTTTAGTTTGCGATCTCAACGCTGCCTTGATATCTCAGCGGTAGATCCCTCGCTTCGTTATGTATGACTAACCCCTGCCATAATCCATGGTTCGAGTCCCCGCAAAGGCAGTGGAAACTATTTATCTTTTCGAGATTAAAAAATAGTTAGGATTCACATTTTCCTGTGCAGATGGATTCCCTTTACCCTTAAAACAAATATTTCTTTCTAAAATTTAATCTTTATCCCGCCTTTTCAATAAACATTTAACACATACTGTGTAATATTCAATGAATATGTTTCATATTGCCTTACTCCTTAAGTAAAATATAATGATATAAATTGCAAAATATAGCATATTCAAGTCCATTGATAACACACGAATTTTCACAAATTCGATATAATCAAGAAGAAATACAGCCCGGATCATTTTTACATAGACACTGGGCAAAGTAACATATTTCTCCCTCTTAAGTTCTGCTGTCCACAGACTGACTTTGTCAATGTTTGTAGAGGTCCTCTTTCCCAAAAATAAAAACACACCCCACCTCATATTGTATTTAACTAAAACTTTCAGGTCGGTCATGCTTTATTACTTCATTATGACGTCATTTTTGACCGATTTCCATAATTTTGGAGTTAACGGAATGAGGAGATTCTAACCTATACTATGGTATCAGATATTTTAACTTTGGGCGTGTCCTCATATATTCTTTTAAAGGGCTGTAAACTTTCAAAGGCAGGGATTTAACTACGGCATGTATCTTTGATTTCTCCATGCAGTTTATTTGGTTAACGGATGTAGTTGTTTGACATCTATCGACACCTGTATATAAAATATAAATACCACTGATATCATTTTTGCATAATAATGTATAGAAAGACAAGTGACCATCCTCACAAAAGTTCATCTATATAGTGTTTTTTTCCCTTCTTGGTGTTCCCTAAAACGTTTTGATACCGCCTCATATTGTAGATATATGTGATGGCTCACCCCGTACGGGGAACTTTGAAGATGTTATCAATTTTGATTTTTTCATTTCATCTGTTGCAGGATTTTCTAAGCTTTAAAATGACACCTTACTTGTTGAAATTTATCAAGGCGATCAAATTTTACAGCAGAAAATCTGCTGGAAATTCTTCTTCTTGTTTTTTTTTTAAATTTTGTGCTGCCTATTTTCACCTGTATCTTAAAAAGTGTTCTGTCGCAAAGTCCACCTTTTTTTGGGTGATTCATCACATATAAGTTTTACCATGTATGAAAAATGTTATTGCCGAATCTGACGATAATGCATGCTATCCAAGGATCCCACACAGTTGAGCTGAAAATAGGTTACGATAAACGACATTGATTTATATAGCCGCTTTATATTCGCGATAAAAGGCTAGATATAAAAGATATAAATAAACCAGATGTCCATTAATATCCAGTACATTGTTAAAGTGCTTAAAATCAGAAAAGGGGCGGATGAAGTGGAATTATCAGGGACACCATCTAGGATGTAAATGATGACCTTTATTATGATATGCATATTATACATGTTAATTGTAATATCAAAGTACATAATATGGCATGCTTTTAGTTATGCTATTTTTTGTTATATGAAAGCAATATTCTTTAATATCGTTTTTTAACTATCAGTTTAGAGTATGTTCAATCTCAAAATATGTCTTTACCTTTCGATAATTTATGATTTTATACTTCATATGTGACCGCCCATCCTAAAACAGCCAAAACAAATGCTGTCTTTTGTCATTTTCATGTTTTTAAGTATTTGCAAAGATCATGCTGAAAGTATTAAAATGACATTTAAAGTTCAACAAACTTCTGATTTCCAGAATTCATGTTATGGCGCGTCAAAAGGTGTCAGGAAGTAAATTGTATAGCAGCTATAGACTTGTTCGAAAATCAGTAAGCTCTATATTTTTGTTGATTGTCCTCAATGCAGATAAATTGTTTTTTCTAATCATATTCACGAAATGCCATTTCTCTAGGGTTTTGAAGTATGCACAAGGATTGTCAATCTGCCAAACAATAAATGTCAGCAAATTACGACCTTGACACGTTTCTGTTTACCTGTAGTGCAAAAAGAAGTTTGCTGCATTTACGGCTCGTTTGAAATGGACGTTCTCATAATATGTATTATTGTGAGAAAAATCAAACAGGAAAACCATTGCCCTTATTCATATTGTAATATTTTTAGACAGGTCAAAAAAACAAAGAAAAACCAAAAAAGAAAACAGATTCTTATAATCCAAGTTAGTATTTGAATTAATGTCATTTAAGACTTAAACCCAAAAACTACAACTCACCTGTTAATATCAATATACCAAGATGAATTTGTGATTCACTATAATATGTAGAACAAGTCGGTACAGAATTTCTTACTTCCTTTAAAATTGACACAATACCAGACAGAATAGTTAAAATTAAGTATCCATCACTCAAAAACATCAGTTAATCCAATTGTGTCTTTGTATAACTTCTGTAAATATGCCAAGTCGATGTCATACAGAATGTTATGTAATGTTCTTTCGAAATGTCGATAAATGCAGCGACCCTGCACTACATCTGCAGTACGAGATCGAGTAACAACACACTAAACTAATTCATATCAGTTCACAATAGCTAAAATGACCAAATTTAGTGTGTCTGTACTTTGGTTCGTTATTTGAGATGACAGTTACGGATCGTACATCCATTAATTGCTGTCATTGGATATTTTGCTAACAATTCGGTTTTTTTTTAAACTTCTGTGATATACTCTTCTTAATTATGAAATATTGGCAGACGACATGTGCAATATAACTGTCATTTTGATATTATTTAATTCTATTAATCCAATTCTATAGTGTAGTTGCAATATATTAAGATATATCTTATTCGCTGCTTTTCTATGTCTTGAAACAAGTCTTGTATATTGAATGAGATACATGTGTTGTAAATTACTGGAAATGCTCAATTTTGCAATCTGTTAAATAGAGACATTAATCATTTGAAAATATAGGAAATCTGTTTTTTTGTGTTTTGTGATTTGATATGTTTCATTCTCAAACCGTCAGTGGAATAAGATACTAAATTTGAAAATAACATTGTGCCATCTGTCATGCATACTGATTATATATCCTTTATATCCCTTCTCATTAATGACTCAGTTAAATCACTCATATACAGAGAACAATCATCTACTATATAATGAACTTATTTTTAGAATCTACAGAGAAAATCATCACTATGATAAAATTAGTTAAGGGTAAATATTGATATTCAACATATGGAATTTGTTTTAATTTTCAAAATATCCTTTTTAAAGATTTCAGAAGTTTTATGAATCTTAAGATATTCCTTCATCGATTTATAAATTAGTATTTCATGTTAAGTTTAAAATATCAGCCTTACTTTTAGATTGAGTTATTTAGAACGAAACGACAATTTGTATATATACCTATTCTGTAACATGCCTTAATGGATAATATTTCTTGGTGCAGTTGATTTTGGTTAAGGTTTCTGCCTTTGGAAACAATTATCAAACACACTGTGCTTTTATGCATTTACGCCAAAAATATTTTCCGCCAAAAAGGGCTCCTCATAGGATACTAAGAAGAGAGAATAATTAGCTTACAAAACGATTCGACCTGACTGACGATAGTGTATGAAAATTCTGTGGTGTATGCTATATTTCCAAGGATCACACTATGAAGCTTAAAATAAAACGTGTATGCGGTACCAACATTGATTGATATAGCCGCTATAAATAAACTAGATGTCCATTTGTATCAAGTACATTTTACAAGTGCTTTAAATCAGTATCAGAAAAGGACGGATGTTTTGGACCTTTATCAGGGACATTATCTAAGATGCAGAGAAAGATCTTTACAATGACTTACATATTAGTATTTACGGCTCGAAAGTACACGCATCTTTCTTTGAATAATGTCGCTTTGTATATGACAAATAATTTCCAGGGGCATTGATTTAAAGTTGTTTCATGGTTAGCAATTTAAAAGAGAGCTTTCACCGCAATCTTCTATCCAAAACAATATGTTTCTTAACCCTTATTCTCCGAAGGGGGGGGGGGGGGTTGTTCCCCTAAGGTTTTCCCCTGAAGATATATTTGGAGACATATTCTTTGTGTGAGAAAAATACGTTATACGAGTAATCAAACTAATAATCAGTTGCACGGATCTTCAATTTGAAGAAAGCGAATCAACAGTTTGATTCTATCACGTGTCAGGGTAATATTTCACTTCAAAAGTTCTATTTGTCCATTGTATTACCTTTCCTGTCCATATATGTTGCCTCATATAGGATGTTTACCTCTCTGCGTTAGTATAATTTTAACTCACTATGTAATAATACAACTCTTTTTATATACTAGTAGTTACATTTGGTATCGCAAGTGACTAGCAATCTAATTCCCCAGCTTTGCACATATCAATTGTTGTCATGGATCCAAAGATATTGCAATTTACTCGGGCTTAAGGTGAACATTTGCAGATTAATTTGCTTTATCAATTCTTTGTATGCTGAAATTTCAACATAAGACCATTGTAATTGGTAAAATATCAGGTTTCCTGAACAATTTCAAAGCAATTCAGCAGAGACTACAACCTCTCTTTACTTTATATGTGTGATTGAAACCTCTGCATTTCCATGTCATCCATAATGTGTGCTTTTCCTGACATATTTTTCACAATGTAGCTTACGTGCAAAGACAACTGATATTTAAAAAAATATATCAAAATATCTATCGTGGCAATTCCTTTGCAAAATGAGTTCCGAATTTTTAGAGGGCAATTTTAGTAAAACAACCGAACTCAACGCGATAGAGTACACGAATGCACAGTTTTATTGTCTGTTATTGAGGTTCCCCGTGTGCCATAAGTAAATTTGAAAAATGTATTCTATTTTGTTTAAAATACACGCATTTGAAGGTTGATTTGATTACATGTTATTTCCCATAAGTCCCCAATGATCTAGCTGTTATACATGTAAGGTCTATATTCAAGGCAGCGTAATTAAATCTTTCAAAATGTTACAAATAGCTATTACTCTATTAAAAGTGCAATATGACACTTATTTCTTTCATAAGACAAGCATCATAGGTTGTAGAGTAAACCAGCAAAACAAAACATACTTTGTCATTTGAATGCACCCACTGATCATTAAGACATGCCAGTGTTTGGCAAAAAAACAGAATTAGCATTTCCACATAACAAACTAAGTAATATAAACACAAAACAAAAATTGATTTTTTTTTAAACGATTGCCTTTCAGATTTTAAGGTATTTTTTCCCCTTATTATTGATTGTTCTCAATATCTGCCTGTATGTATTCAGCATTAACCATGCTTACTGCTCCAAATCTGAACCAACTTGGCTCGGAGCGCCCATTTTTTTGTCAATTTATGGGTTTTGCGGCTCTTGGTCTCTTATTGTTTTCGTGTGTGGGATATTTGCGCATGTGTTTGTTGTATTTATTCCACAGCAAGAGTCTCCACCTTACTCCTAACGTGCTTTGTTTGGTTTTATACACTGATCTTTGTTAAATAACCTTTAGAAGTACGTTTAATTTTTATTCATACAATACGTGGCGTCGTTTAAGCATATAATACGCTCAAATTCGTTTTCTATACGGTTATGTCCATAAGGCATACGTACATTGATGTATTACCTACTCCTTGTCTAGATGACAATATACCATTTGGTCAACGTTGGCCAACGTAAACAAAAGACGTTAGCTCGACGTTAAAATGCCTGCCAGATCAACGTTGGTGCAAGATTGGTTTTTGACGATGATGCAACATCGGCAAACGTCATGTTGACAACGTCTATTTTAGATGTTGAGGCAACATAGGAATAAACAAAGATATCACTGTGTGCTAAACTTCTTCAAATTATGTGATGTACGTATATACGGTATGTTACAAATAAATCTTTACATTAAATGTCAATAAAACAATCTTATGTCCGGTAAACTTTTGCAGATTTTGTTTGCGTAGTTCTGTTTCTAATAAGGAATTTTGTAATCGAAAAATCCAATATAACAGATTAAAATCTTTTATCTAAAAACCAAAAGCAGGTCTCTTAATAAACAAAACAATGCTCATCTTTGATTTAAAAATCAGTTAAGCCTGCTTCATTTATTTCAATAAGCAGTCGAGACGGCAGGTATTTAAATTTCTTGAAGTTAATGTAACCCAATTATTTACTGATTCAACAGATTTCCCTCTGGATTAAAAATGTAATCATTAAAGCAGCGTTGATATATTAGATACTTAAACTATGTTGTGTAGCTTGCTACCGTAGAATTATGTTATTGAAATGGAACTCTTTGCTAAAGGTCAGTATAATTTAATATTTGGTAACATAAGGGTTGCATTAATACGAATAGAACTGTTTTACAATTAGGCTAAACTTCATATCATGTTTGTAAAATTGTAAAAAAATTCCTGTTGTTTAATCACTCTTTATTAGCAAAAGACAAAATTTACAAATAACAAATGCATGAAGAAGAGCTCAGGTCAAATGAAAAGGTCAACAAAACCAATTAAACAATTAAAACTAGCAACAATAATCACTATTACAATTGTTGTGTCTACAAATAGGTTGTAGTGGCATTGGACATTTGATTTGCACATACCCTAGAATTATTTACTTAGCATTTTTTGGCTAGGTGAGATGGGTTTCTATCAATTCAAGGATCAAGGCCAGCATGTCAAAAGCAGTATTTGTTCAGGCCTCTGACCATGGATAATAGGCATTAAATTTGGCTTGAGTGCTTAGGTAATTACCTGGGATCAGCGAGGTCA
>JXSR01S018975.1:16760-30093 GCA_000969725.1 Ophiothrix spiculata | reverse complement strand
TCAAATATTCTGCAAAATTCTTTATTACACCTTGAAACCCAATTTTGGCATTACATTGACATCAGAAATAAAATCATAAATATCAAAAAGCTCAAAGCAAACATAAATTAATTGGAAATCACTCTATAAATACATACAAGTTGAAGAGTGACCACTTGAGATATTTGTTGTAATTAAGGTGATGCGAGTTGATGGAATGTTTTTTTCATAAAAAATAATTGAATTATAAATATCACTTGTTCTCACCAATGGACACAACATCACTTGATTTTGAATTAGGCGCTAAGCTGTTCTAAGCAAACTCGAGTAGACTCACTTAGCAGCACTCCTGAGGAGTCGAAATCAAGGACGAGCAATATACCCATCTCCTATAAATATATTGAACTTTTTTATAGAAGTTATATCAAATTGTTACTCAAATGGTCACTTTTCATCTTCATAAAATAAATATATCCATGATAAATAACCATGGCAGGCTATGCACAAACACAATTCATACAATAAATACCATATATGGTACAAGCAATACCATATATGGTATGGGTAATACCATGTATGGTAAAAAGCACAAACATCTACAAGAAATACACTCTACAATAGTTTTATCTCTGTACAATCATACAATATAAAAAACACTGCTCCTTGTTAGAACTATGCACTCTTCTAATATATTATAGACTGAATTAAACCAGTCTTAGATAGAGAGGATGAGATGAGAGTCATTTGGAAAACAAAAATGATTGGCTGGTTCTCCACATATTCTGTTGTTAACAGAAAATGTTTATAGTACCGTATCCCTTTCATGAATGAATCGCAGGGAACCGATAGTGGTTTAAGTTTCAGGTCATAGTTAAGAAATGGTTCATGGAAAAAATGTTTATTAGTTAAAATTCATTACTTGTTATGATGAATTTTAAAAGCAAAAGTTTGTTTTAAATTTTAATTCTGGTCTTAACCCTTCACAAGTAAAAGACCCAATATTGACAGGAACTTGTTATATGCTTGGTCATAATTAGGAGATATTTGTTAATTTACTGTTTCCATAAGTTTCTGGACATGATTAGTGTTTTGATTCACCTTCTGCTAATTACTGCCATTACATAAATAATACCGGTCTAATTGAGTTTCTAAGAAACAAATTAGGATTCATAATTAACTCGTGGTACATGATTTGCGATTTGCAATTTGCTATTTCAAAATTCACAATTGCTGACTTTCAAAAACTTATTAAGCTCAAGGATATTGTTTATCAAACATGAATTTAAAAAAAGGACTGACCTTTAAAAGTACAAATGAAATTTCAATTTTTGCCATTTAGGCAAGTTTAATCATTTCTGTTGAATGGCCCTCTTCCCAGATATAGCATCCTTAAAGCAATACTAAAAAAGTTTGATCAAAACAACCTAGAATGAAGGAATGTGACAATTTAAGTTGTTTTTAAAGTGTATTCTGTCAAAATCTTGTTTTGCCACAGAAAAATGGATAAAGTGGAATTTAACTCAGAATCCAGAAATTCAACAAATGGCCATAAAAGAAGTAAACATATTTAAGCCAAATCGTTTGGAGGGTATTAATATCTTCCAAAAACAAACCCAATAAGCTAAAAAAAAAAAAAAGCCATGGGTGACAGGGAGGGCACTTCAGCTTAACATTTTATAAAGTATTGCTTTTTGCTTGAAAAACACATTTTGTGGCCAAATATTGAAGGCTGATAAATTTATTATGATATATGCAGCTGTTGTTTTATACTGCAAGCCAAATAAATTCAGATAAGCTAAAACTAAAACAAAGACTCATCTCAATAAGTTATAGAAATATTCCTGGATATCCTGATTTTTCCTGACATCCAAAAGATTAAACATAATCCAAATTTAACCGTTTCATATGTATTCTATTTTAAGACTTTTTTCCAAGTTACATTGGATATTTCAATTTTAAAATTCTCCTCCAATAAGATGAGATCATATCTGCATGAATGAATAATTAAAAATTACCAGTTTTGTTTTAGTTAAAGTTGAATATTCCACTTCAAGGTTTTTTTCTTTAATGCAAGGACACTGTTTTTGTACAAATTACGAATATCCTTGATTTTCAATGGCAGTTTCAGTTTTATAACTCAATTAATATTCAGCAGCCTCATATCTAGAATACACATGTTCAAAAATCAAGTCAAATAATAATATCACACACTCAAAGATGATCGATGAATTGTGTTGTTGACATGAGGCTAAAAATGATGAATTGCAAAAAGTATTACATGCTAATGACACTGGTTAGGTTTTGTACAACTCCAATTACAGAAGGTAAAAATCCTGTTGCATTTTCCAATTATCAAAAGGTGAAGATACTGTCAATTGGCTAATGGCTAATCAACAGGATAACGTGATTGGGAGAGTTGGGAAATAGCAAATTACTTGTCAAATATTTCCTCCTTGTTGCTTGGAATTAAGGGAAATCATCTTAAAAATAAATATTTCCTTGTTGTTACAAAGGATATCACTGTTTAACTACTGTGAAATAGAAAACACAGGGAAATTGGAATTTTTGACGTTGGTACCTTTGTCCACTTAATTTCCTTTTTTAGAGTCTGCTAAAATGTGCAAATTGTAAAAACTGCTATGTCATTGCTCTGATAAATAGCTGCCTATTGAATTAACAAACTGTAGACAAGCTGCACAATAGGCCCTTATAAGTCAATGTAGAACTAGTACCGTTCCTCTGATCTCCCCTCCCAGTGACCAACAGGCGGCGAGCGCAAAGCGCGAGCCGCGAGGGTGAATTCCCGGCTTTTGAGGAGACTCAGACCATACACGACACGGTATGCTAGAAATTGAACTGATCAATTGAACAGCCCTGAACAAGGGCTAAAGTCAATGTTGAGTTTCCAGTCACATTTTGCTGAGCTCATAATGAGGCAACTATTTCATTTTTCATTATTTTAGGTCTATTATTTTGGTCTATTTTAGGAGCCAATTACATTGCTACACTCACTTATTGACAATTTGTTAATGTATAAATCATTAAGTTCTAATACAAAAGAAAACAATGTTTACCTTCACCACCAAAAATATGAAATTAATTCAAAATAGTAGAAGGTAAAAAACATTGCTCTAATGGGCTGATTTTAAAATAATAAACTATTTTGGGATTTTCACTTTTGAAATGACGGTCCAAAATCATAACAAGGGCGGGTGACAGGAAACTCAATATTGAGTTATAAGGGTCAAAAATTCAGAAAATACATATGTATAACCATGGCATTTATGTGTGGCTTCAGAAGCCCGTCTATGCCAGGCTTTCTAGCTTGCATTGATGGGCTTCTGTTTTGTTTGGAAAGACCATCAAAGATATCAAAACACCCAGCCATCTTGTTTTTATCTCCCAACAAGAATCGAGTTACCATGGTAATGCTGGACTTTGAATATAGCACATCCTCTTTTCCAAGATAGTGAAACAATTTACTCCCGTCTCGGACGAGGCAAATTACGCAGATTCAAGAAAATTGTGAAAAGCAACGGGGGAGCACATCCATTTGACATGGCGGGGAGTGGCGGTGAATGTTGGCTTGTCTAAGTGATACACCCTCACCAATGGCACATCAAATTTTGGTCTACTTTGATAAAATGTATTCTACCTACTGGTTGTGTTAATAAAAAAACAACTAATCACAGAATCTGGATCATATTAACAAGCATTGGGTTATGTTAAGAATACACACAATATGAGCTTTAATTAAAGCTTACAAAATATATAGCACTTACAAAACTTTGTTAAAAATGGCATATTTAAACCAATGGCTACAGACAGACATTGGAATTCAGAAATGAACAGTGTTGCATTGACTTAATTCAGAGCATAAAAAATGTCCATACATTACATCATAAAACAGCACCCTGAAAATATTACATTATAAATATCAAAAAATTCACTTAAATACTTTTGTGCAATGATTGCAAAAATATGAGTTGTCATTTACAAAATTCTTTCATCATATCACAGCTAAAACTTTCAAAGTTTAATACAGTAGAAACTCATTATAACAAAATCTGATACAAGAAAAACCCTGTTACAAAGAAGAATTTTTTCTGTACCATTATACTAATTTCTTTTGTTTTTTATTATATTCAAAACCCTGATAACGTATGTTTGGATATAAAGAAGCAATTTCTGTTCCCACCGACTTCGTTATAATGAGTTTCCACAGTACTCCTCTCCCCTTTTAAAAAATCACACAAAATTGATTGCCTAAATCACTGGGCAATCATCAGGCCCTTTCAAACAACTCATTTTAGTACTGTTTTAATTGCGATGTTCAAAATTGGGAGTCGGGTTCATTCAATTCTAAAGTAAAACACACACGGCCTAAACTGTTTGTGAACAAAACAACCATCCTTGCACACATTCATCATTTTGCAGCATCAATAGAAAAAATGTCACTGGTTTCTATGGTAACAAGGCATTAACGGTCCATTTACATAGCACTTGGAATGCAAATTAATCTTGATATGTAGATGAGTTTGTTGACACATCTTGCAGATTGCAAGCTATGTATTTTGGGTTTTTATTTGTATATTTATTTTGAAAATAAAGATGAAAATGTAGGGGAAAAATAAAGAAATATTGGGATTCAAATGCATAGTTTACTGTTGTGACAGATTTACTCTAAATACTGGGGAAATTCTAATTCAAAATCAGAACTCTACTCTATAAATTTAGATACACGTGAATTGCACAAACCACATTCGAAAGGTTATTTTAGGATAGGTGAGAGTTTTAAGAACTAAGTATTAATGACACCCACTTTTCAATTAATTCCACCTGTTGAGCATCCTTGGCTCAAGAAAGTATATGACTGAGGTCCAATCCAAAAATCGGGAGATATAGGCCTATAGAAAATAGAGAACAATGGTCTGCAAGTGTTTTAAGAGTGACTCATGTTGGGGTCACACTGATAAGTCACATTCATGGATTCATAGTCATATTCACAAGAACAGTGAATCACCTGGGCAATGGGGTTGGTGCAATTTATGTTTTAGGACGGCAAATTGTGACAATATGGTCCACAGACAGAATTTACTACCTGAAGATGACTTATCTGTGCCACAGTATGTAGACTGAAGAGTGTAAATCTACTCATCCCTAAAATGCTAACATATTTTGGGGTATGCATGTTATGCAAGTACAGTGGAACCTCGTTAACACAAAATCTGTTAACACAAAAACTGTGATAACACAAAATGTTCGTTGGGTCCCAAGTACTGATTTCCTATGTGAAATCAGTTGGATAACACAAAATCCTGATAACCCAAACTAAACTCTTTGGCCCCAGTGATTTTGTGTTAATGAGGCTCCACTGTACTTGTATCATTGATTGATTGATTTGGCAATGATTGGTCCCTTGAAAACAAAATTGTTATCCTTTACAGAATATCTGAAAATGGATCTACAAAATGGTAAAAGTCTGAATACAAAGGAAACACACTTGTTGCTGGCAATATCAGAGGGCAAATAAATGGAGTGTCAAATATCCTGCAAAATAACTTCAACTGTTATACACCTATCCCACCCCTCCCCCACCCCTATAATACCCCTGATTGCATATTTTGATTGATCAGTCTTCCTTTATTTGGAATGGGAATAAAGATGGTACTGTGGGTCCATATCCTTAATGACCACTGCATAAAATGTATACTGTCATTACAAAAAAAAAAGCCCCTGAACTTAACCTAATAAATATTGGTTAACAATTTACTGGAAAAGGCTTTTGGCATTATTAAGTTGTAATTTAACTAGGCCTATAGCTATATATATAGTATAGGTAAGTGTATATTTCATTCATAATTTCTCAGAAATTTCTTGGGGACAATTTTTGAGATGACATCGGGCAACACTTTACTGGAAAATGAATTTGTCATAGAATTAGGTTGCTTTGGGAAGTTATTTAATAGGAACTCCATGGATACACTTATAATGTCCTTGAAATTAAATCATTTCTCAAAAAATGTGGGGAAAATTAAGGGAATGATCAAGCTTGTCTATTCTGGGTGATATGAGTAATCATATTTAAAACAAAACTGTAACAAGGACAATATTTTGATGTTAGGATGAATATTGTGGAAATATTGAATAGATTCTTTCACATAAATTTTCAAAGATTTTTTCAAAGTTCTGTTGTAGAAGATTAGAAAATAGTCTGACTTCAAGACAAGTTATAAATGCCTCCAATGTGCTTTTTCAAACTATCACAGGTAATGGTTTGAAAAGGCACACCAAGGAAAAGCATGCTACAACAGAATTTCAGAAAGAATCTGTCCATATCATTTTAAATATTTCTATAAATTATTCAGATAAATTACTGATTATAAATACTGGTATTGTTAAGTCTCTCTGCACCTTCAGGTGGATCATAAATAAATACAGATCAATTTCAATACATTATCTATACATGGAAAAGGCAACTTTCCATTAATATGATTCAAGAAATATCCAATAAGTAATGTGCTTGGCTGGATATATAATGAGTTGATAGCGACATTGTTTCAAAACAGAAAAACAATTTTCTTTAACAAAACAATAGTCTACAAAGTTGAAGTTGAGAATACAATTAACAATAAGGTTACCTCCATTGTCACTGATGTAACAATGGCTGTTTTCCCCATTAATAATGCCCATTGCACGCTTTGAAGTCCTTGATTGGCACAAAAATAGGCAGAAATAAATCCAAATACGTTTCACTCAGTTTTCATGACGCACCTGGAGCCGAGCACATGGTTGCATTCCCATGTGATCTGCAAATGTGTGTCAATTAGTCTGTGTACAATAAATAAACTGGATGTGTAAGGGAAGAGCTTCATTAAGTAATGTCAGCCTCGAAGTAAAGAGCTGTGGTCTATGTTGCACATGTTATTTCTCAAGGTTGACATTCCTGGTGGACGTTGACTTACTTCATCGTACAAAATGTTTTCAACACACAAAAATACTTGGTAATCACAATTCACAATGCTTTCTTAAATATAAAATATTAAAAAGTGTCAATTCAATCAGAATCATTCATTACAAATAATAGCACAGTCCCGGCTGAGGTTTTGGTTGTCACAAATCTCTCGTTTCTCACAAATTACCATAGCAACAAGCTTGGTTACCATAGCAACAAGGCACTAAATGTTGCTTAGTAACAAGGCAGTAAAAGTCTCACTTTGGATGAGTTCATTGAGAGTAGAGAAGATACCGCTTGATCATGGTCGGTAATGGAAGTTGGTAGATTTCTTCCAAATTTTCTTTCCCCATCGAAACACGGACTGTTCTTCTGCACAGATCTTGCAAAGGCAGCGGTGAGGCTGTATGGAAGAGATAAAAATATCAAAGAGCTGATAAGAAACTTGATTTGAAAAGAAATCTGATGACCTTTTCATCCGATTCTCAATAGAGCTATCAAGGAAACTAACATTGCTGATACACCAATGGCACTATTCTAACATGTAAGATCTCCCCAGTGCTATCTCCAACTAACCAGCTGTTAATCATGCCAGAATTATCCATGACATCAAATTTGAACCCAAGAGTTGCACTATCATATGGAGTTATCATTCTGTTTTACGAAAACTTGTGAAGAAAAAGGGTTTGTTGATTAATAATATGTGTTTAGATCCGACTTCAGGCATTATACCTTTTTCAACATTCAACATTTATGGATAGATGTTCCTAAAGTAATTTTTGCCTGGTACTCTTATTCAAAACAGTATTATTACTCCTGCTTTTCAGTAGAGTGGTAATCCCAAATTTCTTAGTGTTTTCAAGTTCATTATCTCCACAAAGAATCCCAAAATACCCTTTTTGACATTTCAAAATAAAACAATCAAATAAACCACTCTATAGGCCTATATATTGTTTTGATAGAACTTTGTCTTTGCATGAATCTTCTTGTGACATGAATTGGCAATACGTTGTCTTCTTGGCATTCATTAACAGAGTGGAATTAGTAGGCTGTTCTAAATTTGGTTCGGTTGCTATGACAACAGGGTTGAATGTTAAATCGGGATTATTGTGGATAATTTCACTTGTTTGTAACTCTTTAATTAGTATTTATGGATCGGTTTATGAATAGGAAAAAAGAAAATGCAGAGATTTTTTGGATCAAATTTGTCAGTATCTAATGACTGGATTTGTCACTCAAGATTTAAGACCAGAAGTGTATTATTTTCAAGGTAGCTGCATTGGCAAGGCCTAAGGGCTCAATGTTAATATGGATATCCTTTGTATCCAAAATTAAACATACTTGGATAGGGAGGAACATGGTCGTTAAGGTCGGACTGGTTAATTAAAAAGAGACACGGTGACCTAGCATGACTAGCAATAGGCAGTTCCTGTGACCGATAAATGCACCAATATAAATTATTTTGTAATTCCTGGCTTTGGTAAACATATTGGAATAACAATAAGGTACTTGAACAACCTACATGGTTTTTAACCACACAAATCTAGCATGCCATGTTGACTAATGGAACGTGCAATTTTGGTAAACAATGAACAGAGTAACCTCCTACAGTTTGGGCTACATGACCTTTTATCTTATTTATTATTTTGCGGGTCTGTGGTTTTGATGCACGTGGTAATTCAAAGTCTTTGTGCCTATTTGAACCATCTGATTAACTATATGTGGACATGCAATCACCAAATTGTTGATTTTATATCAAAATCGTCACAGTTTTTTATGATTTTATGGTCATGTTTTGAGGATAATTGAAAGTAAAATTTCAAGATTGATTGGTTTTGAACTTACAGATCAAGTTCACATAATTTTGGGTCATTTCAAGTTCACAACAACACTTCAAAAAATTTTATTATTTTAGTTGACTTTGGTTAAAATAATATAAGCCTCAGGCAAGCTTAAAGAAATTATTAACAGAATTTTCTGATATTGTGTTCTCAAAACTGAGCAGTGTTTGGGTACTATCTACACTACAAGTACACAAAGCAGGACTGTTTTCAAGGTTTTATTTAACTTTTTAAGAAAGGCAAATAAACTAGGCTGATAGATAATGTTCAGTGTTAATTGGTGTTTACTCAAGATAAGTAAATACTTACGTTCTAGTCCTCCAAGGTATTTCATAGTAATTTCACAGTGTCCCCAAACAGCACTGACAAGTGGATAAACAGTTTTTCCTTTAAGTCCTCTAAATGCAATTCCAAGAAATCGTCCGTCAGCAATATAACTAAGTGTACCTTCGTCCATATCTAGTACCATAAGAAATTTATCTGGAACGCTAAAACCCTCACTCCCTGGCAAAAGTGGGTATGGTAGTCCAGATTTATGTTTGGCATCATGGAATAACTTCTTACGGCCTATGTCCCATCCCCATGATTCCGAATTGTTTCCTACTAGTGACTGATATCCTACACAATGTAAAGGCGCGCTGGACGTGCCAATTCCAACAACAGCGTGAGTACCTCTTTGCCTTGCGTTCCACGTTATTTCAAACACATGTAGTCCTCTTGAAAATCCTACTTTACCTCTTATACAGTCTGTGCTTTGAGCGACAGGATGTCTGTGAAAAGTTAATGGATCGTCTTCTTTGACAAAAATATTCAATGATCTATCGTCTTCATTCCATGCATATTTGTACTGTTGTTCTTTGTCAGCGGCAGGCATATCTAGTAATGTATCGAGTCTGTTGGGTTTGACAAGATCACCACTATAAGTCAGTTCTCTATGAAGAGTTTTAAAAGAGGGTTCTCTTGCTATTTGCTTCATTCCGCCAGAAACTTTCTGCCCCATGACAACAGATCGACTCATGCAATTGCCCGCCGTGATGGCCTCGGAGTTACCAACACTAAATCTCAAAACACCCTCCACGATTTACAATTATTCCTTACAATATTTCTCCACTAGTGATGCGACTGGCAGTATATATATTATATATCCACACACGGCTTTGTTATTCGGCAGCCAACATGTAAATGATTCCTGGTTTGGTATACAAAGAAAATCTTGCTTGGCTATATACAGCACACCCACTCACTACGAGGTGGGCTGAATGAATGAATGACACACTGTGTGCTCACTGCAGTCTTTATGAACAATCAGCTGTGATCAGCGTTGTAAACAAAGAAGTGACATCACTGGGACACAACCATTCTGTAATAGGGGAGAACAAAACAGGAAATGGGTTGCAGTTAGTATTTCCTTTGTCTCTCTAGCCCTGAAAGTAATGAAGAAATCAATAGGGTAATAAATTACATGAAACTATTAGGTATCTAGATGATCAGCAAGAAACAAAACAATTCTAAATACTCCAATTTATCCCAATGATGTGGGTCAGGGTTTTAGACTTCATATGCTTATTACACTTATTTACAGTTCTTGGAAAACACATGGTCATGAATGTATCATCAGAGCATCACGTGTTTAAAGAGATACATTTATTCGATATACAGCAAAATGAAGTACTAGTATTAAAAAGTAGGTCTAGCGGACAAAGTACAGGATACGTCAAGGATCAAATAATATGATACAGGAGGTTACTTTAAGAACATAAGAATAAAATGCAAGTTAAAACAAATTAAGCCAACTTGATGTGGTGAAAAAAAGTTATTTTCAGTTTGTTTCACCACATCAAGTTGGCCCACTTTGTTTTACTAACATTTTATACAGCAAAACATTTAGATGATAGATTACAATATTTAATTTAAAACTGAATTAAATTAGTGGGATATAGAAATGTAGGAATCTTGAGTTCTACATTTTAATCAATAAAATTAAACAATGATAAAATATCAAAGGGCCAAACCATAGTTGGCCTTCAAACAAAATTGTCACCGCCAAACATTTGGTCATGACATTACCAAATATTTGCAATCAAATTTAAAGTATAAACTGGTAACAAACATTTGAGGCAATGTATGGCAATTCAACACACATGCAATTTAGCATGAAATTTTATTTTGGTCTCAACTCAGTGTTGAAGTTATTATATTTGAAGTCACTCGTCATTTTGACGACACAACCAAATGTTTGGTAGCAAAATTTTTGTTTGAAGGCCAGTTATGGTTTGGCCCCAACTCTTAAAACAGTAGCACAATTAGTTTTTACATTTCAAAACTTTAACCACAGGATAATTGACAGAAATACAGAAGTTGGTAAATTGTGCTATATTTCCCCATCAATTTTTTGTCACCAAGGACAAGGCAAAGTTTCACATGACTTTCTGAAGAGGCACTTCCTGATTGGTTTCAAAAGTTTTGGGGTCACAGGATACTTTTTCAGATGACATATCTAAAAAAACATTCTTACAATTTCCATTTCATTTTTATGAATATTAAGGGTAGAAATTTATGTTTTTGAATCTAAGGCCTTTGCAATAAAATGTTTAGTTTACTGTTGCAGCTTTTCAAATAGATAGGCTGTCACTTTTCATTATTCATTATTTTTTGTAGGATCAAAATATGTGAGACAATTCAATTGGCATAGTATCCATACAGTACAGTAAATCACATACCAGTATTTTTGGTGTGTTTGTCTATGCATATATTAAAACACAGAAACATTATGGATTTTTATTATAACTTTTTGCCATGCACCCACCCGATGGAAACCTTTATATCAACATTTGGGAGATGCCTGTTATTTTGAGCCATAAATACTTTGCCTTTTATCTTTTAAAAATATTAACACATAATGAAGCCATCTCAATTAATTACTTGGGAATTTTGGATAATTGGAGCGGGCGGCAACAGGAAACTAAATATTTAATGCAAAGGGCCTAAAGTCAATCAATAATTGGTATATAACATGGAAGAAATCAATGAATGATAATTTTTTTTACAATTGATTAATAAAACAAAAAAATAAATAATATTCAACTTTAATGACACCAATGGTGCAGTTGCTTTCCAAAAATTTAAATCACGGATTAGTAATTCAAAAATATTATACATGGAAATAGTGAATTATCCCTTTTCTTTCATTAAATGGGCAATTCATGATCCACTTTTCACCCTCAAGGTCACTCCTATCAAAATTGAATTTTTTTGCTTATAAGCAAATCCTCAAATGGCATATGTTACGATCCCAAAACCATTCTTTCATATGTGCTTGCATTTTTGAGAAAAGTGAAAAAATGTGTAATTTTCTAATTATTGTTGGGGCCCCGTCAGTAATTACAACACAGTATATCTACTATGGGGGATTTTCAAAATGCTGAAAAGCTTGCAACTTTGAAACGAATGGTGGGAATCAAGTGAAATTTTCAGGAAATATTTATGTTGTACTCTTCTTTTTATTTAGCTAGAAGAGGCCACATCAAAATTATGAATTGCACCTTTAAGGTTAACTTTCAAATGACCTTCTGAAATGATTCTTCCCCATTGATCTATATGACATTCATTCAAAGCTCCACACAAGCAATTGATACCATTTCAAAATCCATATTTGCTTTACAGTTGAAACCCCTCTCATAACCATGACATAAATTCCAAATGTGTTTTATTTCCGAAACTAATATAACGAATGCTAGATAGCACGTACATTAAAGCTTTATGCCAGACCAGAGTGTCATTGACCTTGAGAGCAATAAAACTTCCTCTTATAATTTCACTAGATGTATATCTAAGAGGGAATTTGTTCCAATTGTTTTATTGAATTCTAAGAACTTGTTTCAGTTTCAATTATGATTTTGCTCATCTGTTTTCGAAGGGATTAAAGTTAGAAATGATAACTGTCATGTTTTTTTTTCAAATATTTATTTTTATGTATGTATTGGCAGGGGTATATTGGGGAGGTGGTGGTGCCAATTGGATGTAGGAGATTCGATGCTCACTTTGCTGGTTACAAAGATTATTTTTGACATAGAAATACAAATTGCAATCATTCTAATCTATTTAATTTATTTCTAATATGATGCAATCATTATCCCCTTTTGAATTTATATACATTTAGATTCAAATCATAATTTCATTTTAGTTCCCTATATACTAATATTCTTGTATAAATTTATTTCTACAACTCCGTACAATTATATTGTTACTTTAAAAAATAAATTTATACATAACTTTCAGAATTGTACTTGCAGAATCTTCTAAAGAATTTGATTCAGAAATGATGCAATGGTAGAAATTATGTTAAAATATGTCATTAATTTTCTGAATACTAGTATGCAAATATTTAAGTATTGAAAAACCGAGTACTCTAAAATTAAAAAAAATAATAAAGTATGCTAAGGAAAATATAACTAATTCTGAATTCAACAAAAATATCATGCCATATTTTGTCTCACTTTTAAAAACAAATTATTAGCCATCATTAGAAACAAAACAATTCTAAATACTCCAATTTATC
>JXSR01S018974.1:31350-42998 GCA_000969725.1 Ophiothrix spiculata | reverse complement strand
AAATAAAGTATATCAAAACAAATTAAACAAACCAAGGAATTTTTCGCATTTGATCATGGTTATTTATAAGAAGAAAAAATGTCAGGCAGGGCTGCTGCACGGATTCGAACTCTGAATCCACAGATTAGCGGTCTCACGCTCTACAGACTGAGCTATGTTTCCAGACGTTCTCTACATTGTTTCAAAATTGTTTTGAGGTTCAAATTAAGACAATAGATTTGCCCAACTACATCAAAGGTATCGTATTTCAAGAGGGCGACACACAGATTTTCTGGATTCTCAGGATAGGCTGAAGGCATCCATCTATAAGCATATATGCTTCTATGTGGGTTTCCAGGGTATCATGTTTCAGTTATGAATGTCTTTGTTTTTAAGATTTTTCATCTTATACCTGGTCCCTTTTGAAATATTAAAATCATGTCAATATGTTTGATTAGGTAATCTTCCTTGGTGGCCTCTTCAATGACGTGATAACTCATTTAGCGGTCCATTTGAAAGCACGCTATGCTAAAGGGCTTATATTCTGTTTGCGGTATCAGAAGGATTATCCCCTATTAACACCCTAAAGCTAGGATTCCTTTTATACGTTTGCGATGCGGATTCGGTGCGTTTTGCACTGTAAGGGTACTAGTAGTAGTATAATTTAAAGCATATGATTGAATAGGATTAAGTTGAAGCTGAGATTCAATTTTGACCGTCCGTTTTCAATACGATTCTGCATGCGTTTCGCATGCGGTGTGTTTTGAATCGATATAATGGTTTTCAACGAGAGTGATTCCTTTTATCCGGTCCGTTTGCGGTGCGGCTATCCGGAAACCAATGCGTTTATTTGAATCGGTCCCTGGAGCAATTCATCCGTTTTGAATGCGTTTTGGTCATGCGGAAACTTTTCAATTAGAGAAGATACTGAAATGAAAACGCATTAAAACCGGACGGACAAAATTGAATCTCAGCTTTCAACCTGATACCATTCATCTCCATTCAATCATATGTTATAAATTATACCACTACCAGTACCCTTACAGTGCAAAACGCACCGCATCCGCATCGCAAACGGATAAAATGAATCCTAGCTTAAATGGGGCTTTTACCGATACCGGTAAGTTTTCACACTTAGGGTTTAAATTCTTTCAGTGCCAAGCCACCATAAATGCACACTAATTTCAGCACTTTTATGATGTCACATATACATGAAAGTTTTGCTTACATGTGACACAATTAAGGGAAATAAATAACTTTTATGGACCATTTTCAATTCTCATTCCCTTAAAATTCGTTTCAACTTAAAAAATTATGTGTTAAAAATGCTACATTTTGATCCAAACCCCTCTTATTCTGCTCCATCCTAAGGTATTTCTACCTTGACTCGAACTCAATATTCCGGACATCCGACTCATTCCTCTTGATCATACCACATATTCAGACATGTGACTGACACAGCGAAAACTGATGAAAAGCCCGGGGGCCACTCAAGTATAATGCTGCAGGCATAGCGTGACCAAGAAAAAGGTGAATTAGGGTTGTTTTTGAGGACAGAAGGGTGAATCAGGTGACGTTCGTTTAGGATATCAAAAGCAGCCACATTAGGTCATTTTCAAACCCTGGTGTTAAAACGGTAATGGTAAATTCTCGATTTAGGTTGTGAATGGGGAAAAAGGGTATATTTTGGCTTCTGAAACAATCACCCTTTAGGGGGTGTTTTGAAAAACGGTGGTCATGCTATGCCTGCAACATTATACTTGAGTGGCCCCGTGGATAAAAAGAGACACACGGCACAGACAGCAATTAGAAGTTGTTATTTATTTTACGCTGGTTCCACATGTATCATCTCCACCTATCTCAATATTCAAAAAGAGCAGCAATTTACCGCTCATATCACTTCAAATAGTCATTGAAGTTCTTAAATATAAAGCCTAATAAATTGTGAATATACTAACACAGAACTTTGCCTATCTTATAATCTATAATAACATGGTTTCCTAATCAAGGTTTGTTGCATGGATTGATGACAAGAATTCCTCAAAAGCCTAAATATGGCCAAAGGAAATTGGTTAATTTTATTAGCCATCATTATGACCTATGTCAAGGATAAATAGCGGGTATTTTGAATCATTCCCAATATGCATGTACTAATGTACATATCACAAGCCATCAACTAAACAGGGAAAGTCACAAGGGTGACAGTACAAAATATGTGGGGTGCTCTAGCGAAACGAGAGGAAAGTCACCAATTAAGATTTTGAATAAATGGCTTTCAAGGTAAATAATGGTTAACAAAGGTCAAATTTCGTAAGGTCAATTATGCCGGGAAGTGCATATATTCACAGCTAATTAAGCAGTTTTCTGTACACTAAAGTAATCAGTATAAACTTTAACATCGATTTGTGGCTATTTTTTATTGCCAGATATTCAGTGGACTGCATGCCTTGTCTTTTGATCACTCAAAAGATGAGATTAAAGAGAATTAAAACATATCAGAAACTCATTTCCTCTCATTTCCTCTCATATGAGTATCCCTCATATATGACTGTCTATTTCAAACAAGCCGTAAATGCAGCAAACATCATTTTGCGCAACCGGAAATGTGGAATACATCTGTATATTTTGAGTACAATTCATACACTCCGCTTGTGCCCCGCGTGTCACCTAGCCAATCAGAACGCAAGAATATAAAGTACACGGAGTGCAGTGGATCGTCACAATGCACTGCGCTTGTTGCGTTCCGGTTTGTGTGGCGGGCGTTTAGTTGGTATAAATGTTTCAATGATTTTGTCGGGTGATTATTTATTTAGTTTAGAGAAGTTTCTGATTTTGATGGTCATATTAAAGGCCTTATTTCTTTTCACAAAAGATACAATATTATTTTTCTGTCGTGTATGAATTAGATTAATAAATATGCATTCTATAATGCTCGTAAAATGAGACAAAATCAATGCACTTGCGGTAAATTTTGATTGCTGTCCAATGCACTCGGCACCTACGGGCCTCGTGAATTGGACGCATCAAAATTGACCGCACGTGTATTGATTTTGTCTCATTTAACTTGCGTGTGAAATGCGCATTTATTAACCTATAAACAGAAAATATAGGGCTTACTGAATTTTGAACACGCTTATCTCAGTTGTACGTTTTACTCCTTGACAACTTTTGAGGACCATAACTTGACTTATGGAAATCAAGTGAAGTTCATTACAGTGTCATTTTAAGCCTTGTAGCAGTCTTTGCCAATATTTAAAAAAGTGAAAATGACAAGAGGCTGCATTTACAGCTGTTTTGGGATGGACATTCACATATGTAATGCTTATAACCAGTTTTCAAGTAAACATGATTTAACTTGAATGAATATGAATAAATTAAGTCAAATGATAGTTCATGACATAATCAATTTGCATACGTAAGTACTCCTCCATGATTTGTTCAACAAATTTCTTTTACGATGGGTAAGTCCTTTGGTGCTATGCTAGATACTAGGAGACACAGGGGTGAAAAGGATAAAACTTTCTTGTTTTAATACTCATAAAATATATTTGGGCGGTATAGGTTATCAATACTATGGCAAACGTTGATTAGGAAACCCTCATAAGAAGCAAATACATTATGTGTATTATACATGTTTCTTTTTAAAATATAGAATATAAAATTCTTTTTTCTAAGGAACATGCGCAGGCAGTCCCGATACCAAATTAGTGGATAAATATGATTCCCTTGAAAATCTCACTGGATTAGATTTGTCAACTTGTGCGTTGCACTTTGCCATGTGAGTGCAAGAAAGTCGTTTCTACAATGGCTGCCATATGTTATATTTTTTACCTTCTTGGAAGCTAGAATGCAAAACAAATGCTCAAAAATTGTATGCCATCTTTAAATGGCTCTGTAAGTGACATTGTCATGTGAAGAACCATTTCAAGAGTCACTGATTCAAGACTCGACATTAATCACCATGTAATGAAAATTTATGACAAATGCATATGATTTTATTCACATGATGAGTTACAAAATTGGTTGTTATGTGACATTGGGGCGGTCTACATAGGAGTACAATTCCAGATGAATGTGCACCTTCGTAAGCTGTTTTTCAGTAGACTGTGGCTATACCGGTGTCAGATCTGGATCTGCTGTATAGCACTCTGCCTACGACATGTAAGCATTCTACGGAGATGCGGATCTCGAAGATGCGCATGTATCTGGATCTGCGCTCAATGTAGATTGCTCCATTGCATAATAAATATTGGATTAATCCAAAGTCCACACTTTCCCCCTGTGAATGATTTTCGATTAGTTTCTTACACAGGAAGTAAAAGTTCCAAATAAATTGGCTGCATTTCCATTTGATATCCATATATACCCTCAGTGAAATATTGAATCTATATGTTGCACAGAGGGAGTGTATATTTCTAGTATAGTTCCACAATTCATGCTCCCCTATGTGGAAGATTCTGCCATAATATTACACAAGGGGAGTGTTGATATTAAATGGATTAGCCCAATGTGATGCGCCTGGTAGCCATGACGATAACATCTACCTGCATATGTAGCAAGGTATTGACTAATCTGATATTTCTGAAATTGAGGAAATCCACTTAATCCAACCAAAATTATTGCATGTTCAGAATAAATTTCAAATCAATTTCTTATTCAAGCACTACAATACAGAAAAACTGCATGCATGATCAAATTTCATTGAAATGTGTGTAATTGTGCACAATTGGGATCTATCAAGTGGATAGCTCTCAGTAATGGCTGACAATGCCATACAGAAATGTGAAATTGCAACAAACATAGTGGACAAAATTGCTGTAGCTTTTCCAACCAGTGGAAAAAGGCCCAATAATCACACCCTCCAATAATATACAAATATTAACTGACTATGAGTGTGATGGTAGAAATATCATCATGAAGTTAAAGATGTAATTGTTCCATTTCACGAGTCAATACAACAAAAGAAATGGAACAATACATCTTTCATGATATTTCTACCATCACACAAATTTAAGGCAATTAATATTTGTTTTATATCACTCATAAATTCTTAAGATATCTTCACTATCATTCAATAGCGGTTGAATTGACCTTAGAATAAACAGGCGAGTCTGTGACTTGTCGTATACGCATTTTATTGTGCCACAGTGATAGCTTCTACAATCACACAGAAAGGTGATGGTAAAATCTATCAAATTGAAATAAACCAATGAAATGCCTAGAATTTATGAATGAGTGATAAAACCAGAGTGGCAGCCATGCCCACATTAAAGTACAAATTCTTCATTTTAAATTCCCCAAGTTTTGCAAAGATACAGATTTTATACAACCATGTGTTTTACAGATGTGTGCATGATTTCCTTTATTGTTTGATGTATTTTTTATCCAGATACAAAGTCTATACATCCTGGTCATAAGTAAGACACACCAAGTGTGACCGTGGTCATAAGTAAGATACACCATGTGTGACCGGCTAGCTCAAACCAGCCGTACAGTCGGCCCCTGGTCAATTTTACTTTCTTACATATCTGCAAACTCCATGTCATAAGGTTTAAAATGACATCTCGAACTTTACCCAAACTTTATCGGATATCCACAAGTCAAATTATGGTCCGTCAAAGTTTGTAATCAAGGAAAAGATGAAACTGAGAGAAGCACATTCCTAGTAAGCTATTATACTTTCCTGTTGATGGGTCCTACCAAGATGTGGATTTTTTCATAAATAAGTTCAATTTTTTCAAAATAAAACTTTGCATGTGTCTAGAAGAATGCATAAATATTGTGAATGTTTTCACGTCACCTGTACTGCAAAATGAAGTTTGCTGACTTTACGGCCGTTAGGAGCCGGAATGTCACAAATGTAAGCACATCACTATGCCTTTATGGCATAGTCATTTAATGGTAATACAGTGTAAGAAGGTGTTACAAAATCACTGGATAAAGATTTCAGTTTGTGTTTATCAGATATTTTGGTCATCCATCTTATTTTACATAAACGAATCAATACACGGGGGCCCCACAAATGAAACAAATTTGTTAACTGGGATTAAGCAATTTTTTTGTTTTAATGAGGTTTCGCTGCACTCCAAAGTTAAATGCAAAGATCGCACACCAGAATTGTACCAGAATATGCTTGAAAATACCTCAACCAACTACAGTATATTTAGGTATTCACACACACTACAGAGTTGTTCAGCACATCAACAACAATGCATCCATGTGTCCACATATTTTTATTGCGCTAAGGTGTCTTTAGCTGCCGAGCATGATGAAAATATGTGGGCACATCAGATGCAGAGTTGTTGTTTTGTGATGATCTCGGTAGCATGGTTGTACACCTTTCAACAACACAAATCTTCCTTACATCCAAGAAACATTATGACTGGGTAAACCAAATTCCAAATCTATGACAACTATTTCCAGATTCCCAATGGGAAACTACATTTTTGTATAAATTTTCAGTAATGTCATGATATCAACTGCAGGACCACAGCTGTTCTGAGTCCCTTTTTTGTACTGATATGATGCTGACTCGCTGTTTATAGTACAAGAATGATATACAAATGCACACACTAATGGTTTATTCAGAGTCTTGTCAATATGCCCATCGATGCGCAGTCTTTACACGCGCTATGCACAAGGAATAGTGCGTGTAAAAGATTGCGTGTCGATGGGCATCATGCGATGCATATCAACAGACTCTGAATAAACCATTACTCTCATGAACAATTTTCCTCTTGTGCCAGTGAAAATTATCAAACTTCTTTTTAGAGATGATTTGTATGCGGTCTTCAGCTTTGCATTTATGTTCAAAGAAGATCACTTGTGATATTTTAAAGGAGCATGGTCCGATTGCTTCAATTTTGAGTTTTTGTACCAATTGTGCATCAAATTATGATAACCATAATTAATTTTACACAGCAACATATATTGTATATAAACACAAAATTGTCCATAAAATCAAAACGGTTTGACCAATTCAGCTGTAATTTGAAACTTAAAGCTAGCTCTTTAGTGGTCATCTCTCATATGACATTGAAAACTAAATTTTGAAAAATCAGAACAAGCACCTTTAAGTGACCTCTCCTGTGGATTAAAAGTCTTATTCATTACACTGTGTTCGTGGCACATGACCCCATTATACTGAGTGCCTCGGCTACATTTTGTCTTGTGATAACAATTTAAGGGCTGCAGATCTAGAGAAACCTCAATTTTCACTGCGTTTGTGGCTTGTGGCACTTTTAAACCGACTGCCTCAATTGTTGAGGATACTCTAGGCCTATCAAGCAAGCCTCAACATACTTGGGTGACATGAAGAAATTTTGTATTCTAAAATATAGACAAATATAATAGAATAAAATCTGTGTGTGCTTTCAAGTACCATTGTAAGAAAAAAAAACATATTTGATAACAATATGGCAACAGTGCTGGGCATTTCAATGATTCCCATAGCCGTGTTGGGCTTTCTGATGCTCCCATAGTACATACCATTTGACCTTACTCACTCTCTCTGCGTACATAATCTGATATTTACAAAATACAATTAAACTTTACATAATATTTTAATCCTAGTTTTGAGCATGATTTGTAAATTTTCTTGCAAAATAAGTGAATAGATAATATATAATGACTTGACATAATGAAGAAAAATGCACTTTAGAAGATTTCTATTTGGGCTTAAAACACCCTCATAAGGTTATACCTCTACCTACATTCTGGCAAACATGTAGTAAAGATTAAGTAAGTTCTGAATAAGAAAATGAATATTCAAAGATTTGGCCACAAAAGATGATAAAAAATGACACTTACAATGGCTGGACTGCCTAAAACACATGTATATACAACTTATTTCCATCACATATTTGGAATAATTTATTGATTTTGCATAAATTGTGTTTTCCCCAAGAATTACTCAACTGTCAAATCAAGTTTCTTATCCAGCCAATGAACAGCATTCATGCAACGCCTGATTTGCATATTAAGGTCAACACCCTTGCAATTACGCTTCCAGCTGCACATAGGCAAATAATAACCTGATTAATTTAAAGCTGATTTGTGATTGGTCACTGATGGCTTCAAAATTCCCATCATGACCAATCACTAAAGAGGTCTTATAATTATTTATAACAAATAACATGTCATCACTCACATATTCTATAATAATAATAATTGCATTCAATAGAAATATCCATAATAATTATCTTATTAATGATTACTCTGACAATAAAATACAGCACTACTTTTTGCATGACGATAGTATCTGAGACGCCAATTCACGCAAAAGCAAAATTTTAAAATCATTTCAACTATCACTTAAAAAAACATGACCAAACAAACAAATTGTGATTCTGCTTCTTATCTATTTGGACAATAATCTGACAATTAACAATAATTAATTCAAATGCAATCAACTATAATTAGCTTTATGATGTGTCTAAAAAATTGGACAAAGAATTAAATAATTAACATACAATTACTATTGCCACTGTTTAAATATTTCTATTTGATGTCTAATCTAAAGCGCTGCGTTTATTATAAGCATGGAAACGGATACACTGCACTGCTAAACTGAAAAAATCTCAATGTTCACTGGTAATATTGTTTAAAATGGTGCTTATCCACTCCTCCCTGGTCAAAATATAATGATGAGCAACCTAAGGATTCTTGGAAATAGCCCAAAGGGGTGGAGTGGAGGCGGAGGTAGGAAAGGATGGGGGAGGGTGTGACTCATTTTTGGTTTGGGTAGGGGTATGCCACCTTTGTTGCATATTTCTATAAGTTTTAGTGAACAAATTCCAAGTTCATGCAATTTGGTTAAAACATTTTGAAAAGTGTGAACACTAAGATCCATAAAAGTACCAAATTTTGTAAAGGACTTATTTACGTACCAAAAGCCTGATTTTGCTACTCATGTTTGTGGCACATCCCTATATAATCACTTTTGTACTATGTATCCCATCCCCTACCCTAGGGGGCCAAATAGATCAAATCCCCAAATGGCCTTTCCTGGTTAGTAGACATAAAACCTTGCTGGAAGAAAGTCAAAGTATGGTTGCCTCATGAGGAAGAACAGGGAATTTAAAGAAAGTGACGATGGGATTGCAAAAAGACCAGAGACGTTTATTTTGAAAATGCTGAGAGGTACACCTGAGACTTCGGTAAACATCATTGTCTGTGTGACAATCATTTAACTTAAAATTGGAACATAAATTGTAGAAGCCTGCTGTGTGAATAACCAAACTTATAGGGGCATTGGACAAAATTTTGAAATTTTATTTGCGGATGATTTACACTTCATATGCTAGAATATAACAGGTAATTACCAGATATCGGAAAACTTTTAGTCAAAACCTTCAGAAAATTTGAATTCTATTGTGTTTGTTGATCTCGGGTATGAGACTATTCTCTAAATGTATTTATTAAGGTTTCTGTTGACATGCCTTATGTCGACATTTATGTCGACATAGAGCATATCTCAACATGTCGACATCAGTTCCGTATCACAATTCGGATACCCAAATCCGAATTTGGATTAAAAAAAGCTGAAATGGGATATCAACTTAAATGAATATTCAGCTTCGCCGCGCACCATACCGGTATGTATAAAAGTCAAAAACATTATCATCATTTGTCATCCAAATTCTAAGAAAGTTTAGGCCAAATTATTTTGCCTTCTGTGATAAGAAGCTATCAGGACATGTTTCGAAGCTGTTCCGCTAGAATTGCACAGATGAAAATGACATTTCCACAGATACAGTTATCATAAATGCAAGAAAGATGTTGTACATGTACTTGCCAGCTTGCGCTATTGCTTTGTTTCCTGCGCCACGATAGGAGTATCGGAATTCAGATACCCATCCATATCCTTTTTCTGATACGGGTATCACAATTCCGATACGATATGTACGTGGGTATCCGAATTCGGATACGTATACGAATTGTGAGTTCCGCCGAACTGACATGACATCTCATTTGTCGACAAAACTGGACAAGTAAAATTTTATTAAAAACTTATGTTTAATTGTCAATTTATGGCTGTTTATTAGCAGTAGTGCTTTAAAGTGATGCATATATAATTTGATACTTATTATTTGTTCCTCATTTACAACCGTTTTTAACGTTTTACAACAAACAAGTTACAGTGGAACAGGCCTTATTTTTCCTAATCTACTGGTCAATGCTAAAATATAAACTGCTCGTTTGTATTTTAATGAAACTCTTTTCCTTGCATAATATTTTCAATACTACACTTAGAAGATGTAAATTATGTTTAAAATTTAATTTTGAATATCATCATTTGCTTATAATTAGCATATTTGAAACACAAACCAGGAAAATCTATAAATGCCTATATTTTTGACAATCTTGACATTAATTTGGAAATTTTGCATTCAAGCAATTTGTTACTACATAGTTAAAATTTCTGTTAGACGGATTTTGATTATTTTGCGTAGTTCTCCTTTTTTACCCAAAAATGTGAAAAATCATAATTTTTTTAATTGCCTATATTTTGTTCAGAGTTTTATTACATTTTCTAATTTTAAAAATCTGTTAGATGGATTTTTGAAATACTTTTGAAGTTACAACGTAATTACTGTTTAATTGTGTTTTGACTTGGAAACCATTTTGACATTTTTGTTAATTTAACAGAAAATTCAAGGTCAAGCACCAAAATTTCATTATAAATGCATGTAAACTATGGTTATAGATAACTTCTGTTACATTTTGTCTGAAAATAAAACAACAAATCAGTTATAATTAATATTTCTTAATTATGGACTAATTTTAAAGGCACTAGTATTCTGTTAGAAATTTACAGCTATTGTTTTTCCAGACCATTAGTTACCCAATAGTTTAGCATTGCTCACAACACCATTCATACACTCATTACACGAAGCCAATAGTGTGTGTTTAAAGGACCTGATCATTCAGTTGAAACATTCAATAAACGCACCACTGATTGGCTTAATATTTGGCCTTGCCAGCAATATCCTACTTTCGACCAATACAAAACAAGCGCTCATGTGAAAGCTATCTCAGCTTCTAGTGAACCAATGAACTTGAAATTTCCAGCATATGATAGGCTGCCCTTGGCTAATATATATTTAAAATATCAAAGTGGTACCTCGTATTATAATAATATTATAATCATTTAAAATTAGGTAAAATAAGGCCTGTTCCACTGTACAACACATCAATTTTATATCATCCATATTGTCGTACGCAGAAAGAACCGGTACATTATATGCAAGTCTACGTCTAAAACGGGTCATTAAGCTTATTCAAACAATGTTGTTTTTCCCGCAAAAAACAATGCTATATTTCAAGAAAGAGCCAAAGATTTGTTTGTAAAACATTCCTTTCACTTCATAGATTGCAGATACATCAAAAAAAGTTTGCATTATATCTCCTGAAAAGACCAATTTTTAAAATTCAACTATAGAGGGCAGTATTTATTGTTGTCGACAACGATAATTAAAAATAAAAGAATATCTTAATATTTTGATATAAAGGGTTTGAATTTGACAATAAAACTTTACATGCTGTCATTATTACTGCTAATACTTAAAATGTTGTAAAAATCTCAAAATGTTTTGGGAAAAGTTTGGGGATGATGCTGAACTTGTCCAATGCCCCTTTAATAGGTCATTCAATGGCAATTGTAACAA
>JXSR01S018973.1:2753-15461 GCA_000969725.1 Ophiothrix spiculata | reverse complement strand
TCTCCCTTGGTGAAATCGAAACACAAGAATGTGTATTCTCCACATCCAATGGCAGTCAAGTCCAATTCTCCGTATGCATCCACAAAATCAATTCGACCATTTTCCAGAGGTTGAGCCTGTTGACTACTGGACAGAGTTTGGTTTACACGCTGGAATTGTGGACCGCTTCCATCTTCATTCTTGCTACCGTACATGGCCAGGCGCCAAAGTCCACTTCCAGTCACATCAGAACTGACTGAGGTAAAGAGGATTATTGCTTGAATATTAAGGGGATCCTTGACTCCAGGCTGTACTGAAGAGGAGGACATTCCTACTTGCACTGCTTTGACTACCACAGAAGAATCACCATTTTGTTGACCTCCAACAGTGTGACTTTCAACAGTGGTCTGTGGCGAACTTGTTGTTTGGATTTCTTCTGTTCAGAATGAAAATAAAGTGGCAGGAAAATGGTCAAGAAAAAAGTAATAAATTCTAAGAAAATCAGTGTAGAGGCTTTTATAAACTTACAGAAATGAAAAATATGTCAAACATGACATTGAACCTCAGCAAAGTGATGATAATGAAAGCATTCAATGTAATAACCAAAACAAATTTTATGGATACTGTGCATCACATTGGAACCTTTTGAGTATAAAATTGGAAGAAAACCTATACAAACCTGTTAGATAATAACATGGTCGTTTAGTGCACTCTGTAAATTTTTTATTATCAGCTGCCTGTAGTGATGCAAAAGTGAAATCTGTGCTGGGGTTGTCTCCTTTGGTGAAATCGAAACACAAGAATGTGTATTCTCCACATCCGATGGCAGTCAAGTCCAATTCTCCGTACGCATCCAAAAAATCAATTCGGCCATTTTGCGGAGACTGAGCCTGTTGATTACTGGACAGAGTTTGGTGCACACGCTGGAATTGTGGACCGCTGCCATCTTCATTCTTGCTACCGTACATGGCCAGGCGCCAAAGTCCACTTCCAGACACATCGGAGCTGGTCGAGCTGAACAGCATAGTTGCATGAATATTGAGGGGATCTTTGACTCCATGAGTTAATGATGATGAGGAAATTCCTACTTGCATTCCTTTGACAACCACAGAGCATACAAAGCAAATGGAAGGTAAAAAGAGAAAATATGTGAGTAGAGGAAAAATTTCTTCAACAACTGGGCAAAACTTTATTCTAAATTTTCTTTCAAACTAACACCATGATCACATTTTATAGCTATGACACTGTGTGCGTGTCAGCAAGGTTGTCAAAAACCTGTCATAACTAAATATTAATTTGAATTCAGACTTAAAGGTGTATAATCCAATTTTAACATATGTATAATCTACATGCTAAGTAATTGACCTTGCCCTATGAAATACATTAGGTGAGTTTTATTCTCAGGGTGCTTCTTGTTTACAGGGTGTCCCAATAAACATTGTGCATGAGAATAGAGCTGGTTTTCTCAAAGGTTTGTCAGACTAGCTTCTAAAAACTTATATCACTTTAAGAGTATACCTTTGTCTATCTTTGTTGAAAATTTCTAGAAAATCCATCGATGCAAACCAGACATATGATTGATTTTGACTGTTTGTACAATTTTCCTTCTTCACAATGTGAAATCCTGCAGTTAAGAATGTTAACAAAGAACTTCGAAAAGGCTTCATACATAATTTACAAGCAATGACATCTGTGTTTGTTTTTTTTCTTTTATGCTGCTTTCAATATAATCATTTCAACGAAATAAATGGCATTTCTGTCATAAAAATTCACCAAAAACCAATTGAACAGAAATTTCTATTTTCACATCACACGTAGCGACTCTAGTTTCATTATAAGGAATAAATAAAGAAAGTAACCTGCGTAAAAATTGCACAAACTCAAAAGAAGTCTTCTAACAAGATGTCTTTGGTTACCCACATTGCTTCCAAAATTATAAAATGCTTTTATGTGTTTATAAATGGTATAAATTGATGACATGTTATTTTGCGCTTGGTATAGCCAATATTGTTTTCAATCTCTTTCGACAGATGTAGCCTGTTATAAAAGTGTATCGTTCTTCACGTGTCTAATTTAAGTCCTTTCTGGACATTAGCAACCTGTATGTCCTTCAACATGTCTCCCTTTGCTGGTTGATACACCTGCTGGTTGATGCTTTCCATGTCTCTAACGTCAAAACATTCCTCTTCGTCGTCACAAGGCTCGTACTTAACTTTGTCGGCATAAGCCTCGTACTTCATTATCAATTAATTAATCGTCATTTTAATCGATGTGTAGATCCTTTTAACATTTTTTGTTTAATGCCTAACCATAGGGAGTATCCTTGTGCAGAAGGAAAATGATACATGTTCACAAAATCAACGTTATCTCTAGTTTGCATCGATGGATTTTCTTGAAATTTTCAGCACTGATGGGCAAAGGCATGTGCTTTAAAGATATATTAATTTTGAGAAGCTTGTCTGAAAAACCTCTGAGATATTCAGCTCTATTCCCATGCACAATGTTTATTGGGACACCCTGTACTCTTCAGAGGCAAATGAAAGTATCCAACCCTGGTGATTAGGTGGTTATGTAAATACAATAGAAATGGAAAACAGTTTTTTTTTTTGCTATGTGTTAATAACTATTTGGAATCTGGAGATGAAATTTAAGATTTATTATCAGAAAGAAAGATATGGGCTTTCGTTTTACACCAAATAATAAACCACTTCCAGTAAGCCTAGGGATCAGAAAGTGAACGAATCCTACACCTTTAAGGACAAAAAGTTCTTTTAACAAACAATGCCTCTTTAGAATTTTTCCTTATTATAAATTTATAATTTTTCCTTATTATAAAGTTTAACAAATGCTAGAAAATAGTATAACAATTAATAACCTTTAGCTGCTAATAATATTGACCTTTGATAATGGGAGTACAGGTTATGTCAATACTGATCTTCCTACAGAAATTGAAACTGGTTGGTTTTGAAAAGATGGAAAAAAATCAAACCAATGTACATGGTGTATGGCAACTTCCAGAGGCCTTGGATGGTGCATTTGTATATATTATAGGGAATTTTTGGGGTAAGAGAATAAATACTTTAACAAAAACAAAATGTCAGCAAAGGCCTTATCTAAACTGTCATTTGAAATCATGATCAAAGAGGTCATGTCAGGGATAAGGAGCATTGATACCTTCACAAACTATGATGACCTGCATCTTGAAAAGTTATCCTTTATCTTTATTTTATGTTAGAAAAGATTATAATTGATAAAGAAAGAGACCTTGAAGCAACCAGTCACTTCACATGCGGGTGTTCAGGGGTCTTTTGGAAGCCATTTTATGTATACGTTAGTGGGAAGTTAATTTGTGGTATGCATCTAGGAGACTAGAAACAGAAATCCCTAACCCATTAGTCCACCACTACTTGGGAACACATTTTAAAAAACTTAAATGGCTGCTAAATTGGTTTTTACTAGCAAATACTTTCCATTTACATGTGAAAGCCTGTTGTCTTTGTTAGTGCAAAAAAATTATTATGACGAGAAAATAGATATTATTCTACCATAAAATAATGTTTATGATATTCTTACCTTCAGGTCTGATATCTTCATCTTCTGCCAAAACAGTTGGGACTATTTCTAATGTTTCTGGCACTGTAACATGAATTCTGATAAGTACTATTGTTGAAGCTGTTGAGTTAAAATATGCACACACAAAAAAAGGCATCAAACGTTTGAATTCTACATGGACATTGAATGGTTCATAACAAGGGCATGATGCATATCAATTTGGTGAATTTATGCTGCACAAGCCCAATTACTCATTGTTTATCTTGTCCTAAACATGACTTATTGAGTACATTCCATTACCCTAGGTTTGATCTTGTTTGAGTAATCTGAATCTCTGTCAGTGATACTTAGAAAAGAATTGTGCACCTTGCAGATGAGTGTAGGTGTGAAATGCCCAAGTTTACCCATTTCTTACAATAGAGTCTCAACATGAGTACCACATTTTTTGGACTAGAAAACATAAATAAATTCAGCAAATCGATTTTATTTCAAAGTCTTGATGGAACTCACTTAAAGTTAGAATGTAAAATGATGCAAAAGGTTGACATCAATCTCTTCAGATGCAGGTGTATGTTACAATATGTTGCAAGGAAAGTGTACAGATTAAAGACTAAATTTCTTTGAATGCACACGTTGATGCAGTATGCATTTCAACCAATACAAACACAACTTGACTTTGCCCATTTTTATTTTGTAACACTCACCATCTACATTTCCATCTGATGCGCTCACTGTCAGTTCATAATCTTCTTGAATTTCTCTGCTAAGCTTTCTTCTTGTTGTAACTTCACCACTGTCGCATTCAATTGAAAAATAGTTACTGCCATCATTTACAGCATCTGTGTTGACCACATAGTATCTCAGCTGCCCATTAGGGGTATTTGGATCATCTCCATCTGTGGCTGTTAAAACCATGACAGGTGTGCCTGAAAAGAACAAATAAGTACATGATAATAGCACATTAACCCTAACTCTTTACCACAATTTTCCGCTTATCTCCTCGGAAATTTGCAAGTAAAAAATAACGGGTTTCCACCTGGTCTCGAACCCAGTACCCCTCGCACCCGACCCCCTCAGGCACTACTGCGTTTTATTGCCACTAGGATAGTGTCGACGCTGGGTGCTTGACACTAGCCTCTCACCCTCAGAAATGAGTATGGTGGCCAGCAAAATTAACAAAAATCGACTCGTGGCAGATGTACAAGAGTTGCTTATGAGATACTACTAGCTTCTATGTAATTTTCTTCATTGTGATTCAATTTTTGGCCATTAGATTCTAGCGTTGAGAGCTAGCGTCGACACTTTTCCAGTGTCAATAAAATTCAGTTAAGCCTTATCACTATGTCAAGCCACTGAGCAGACGCTGCCATGGCAGCGATTTTGTAATCATTACTTACTCGGTCTATGAGGTATTTGGACTTAGGTGATTTGCCTAACTTTACAGAATGGGATTTTTTGGTATTTGGTAGGGCATGGGTTAGTAAAGACCCAAATCTAGGTGGACTTACACTTAACTCCCTACCCCACTTTTCCGTTTAGAAACTGTCTCCTCAGAAATTTACAGGTCAAAAATGGTGGGTTTCCACCTGGGTTCGAATCCGGTAACCCCTCCATAATTTTGTTTTATTGTAGATTCAAAAAGCTTTGTTTCAAGTACATTTTTTTGAGATATAAATGTTATGTGTACTTTGAACTATAGATCATGGAGAAAAACTAAACCTTGCTATGGTTTCTCTAAAAAAAATTCCCATAAATCAATGACTGCTGATGACTAGTTTTAAAGTATATTTTCATGTCTCCAGCCAGCAAAAATAAATATCTTTATTCACATTAAAGTAATTTATTTTGGTGTTTATACTTACCAATTGGAGTGTTCTCTTTCACTGAGACTTCATATTCTTGCTCTGCAAATACTGGGTCATGATCATTGATGTCTTCTACAGTAACAACTATCTCTGCCAATCCTTCCTGGCCATCCTTACTATTCGTTGCTATGACAAAAAAGATCCAGCTGGATTTTTCTTCTCTGTCTAATTTCTTAAGCAACAAGATCTCCACTGTATTATAGGCCGTGACTGACAGGTTGAATGTATCACCAGCTCCAGGGCCAGATAAGGAATAGATGACAACTGTTGGTTTTTTCACAGTGGTGGAAACCTAGTTTCAAAGAGTAAATAGTACAACATAAATAAGATAAGCACAAAAAATGCATGTGTTGTTGAATCCAAGCAATCTGTATGTAATTTCATCATATATATTTTCATATTATGGTACTATGGAACATTCCAGAATGTTAAAAGAACAACCCCTAAGATAGAATGAACTGGTATATTAGAAAAGTTGATTTCCTTTTTTATTTTGAAAGTGATTGGCCATTGAAAATATTTGAAATAGTTGATACAGATAATGTAGCTAGATTCATTACAAGCTTATCCTACCTAACTAACAAAAGAAAAATGAACAATTTATTACTTACAACTTATTTATGTTGTGTGGTTGCACAGTTTAAAATCCATGTTAAATATATATTTCACCGCACATTTAAACTTATTCAAAAATAAATTGCGAGTTCGAAATTGATTTCCTTATCCTCTTGCAAAGCTTCTCGGATGAGAGGATGTCAGTGGGGATGAGAGGATGTCAGAAGAACAAAGTTAGAACTGAAGGCCCATAGATATAAAATTGACTGCTCTTCCCCATCTGATTCATTAGCTCAATTGGTAGAGTGTGGCGCTAGTAATGCCTAGTCCCAGGTTCCAATCCTGGATGGTCAGTGATTTTTTCGCTGGCTGTCATTTATGTTGTGTGGTTGCCCAGTTTAAAATCCATGTTAAATATAACAATTTATATTAGTTTTTGATAGGAATTAAAATTCACTTCCTTTTCTAATGTTAGCAATTCAAATCCAAACTGTAAGAGTACAAGATCATTGAATAAAACACACTGGAAACACATCATAAAGGTGGTTTCAGACTAGCCGTCGTTACGACACACTACGTTGCAGAACACGACCAAACATTTGCAATTTTGAGTTGTTGTACTGTAGCACGACACATTTGCATATTGCCGCGATGGTCTGACGCAAGAAAAGTTGAATTTATTCAAACTCAAAATATTGTGTCTTTGAGACCATCACGACAGGGTAATCGATATATTGGCTTGTCATGCTTGCGCCAAACATTTTCTGATGCGACAAGGTCGAGTTTGCGCACTTTGAATTTTTGCCTGTCGCATGGTCGTGCGCAGAGAGCATGACAGGCTAGTCTGAAACCGGCTTAAGAACTACAATTTCATTTCTAGTCTGCTAAACAAACTTACAATAGATTTTTATTATATAGGTTTTAATTTTATAAGTTTAGTAAGAAATTAAAATTTTAAAAACGTCACTTACTGTCAGAATACTTTTTGGCAGATCTCTGTTGCCCTCTTCTAATACAGTCACATTGTATACTGATTCTTCAAATGTAGGTTTTTGTTCAAAAGCTTAACAGGAAAAATATATGAAATTTTAAAGTGTTCACATTTAGAAAGTTTGCCATAACTAAAAGTTTTACAGCACACCCTCACTACACTAGGTGATTAGTTATCAGACAGATAATTTTAATATAGTTTCAACTTATCAGAAAGCCATATATTTTCCACGTAATTTATGGTGTCAAAAACATGATACAGGGTGTCCAAAAATTAACTCCCCATTTTTAAATGCTTATAACTTTAAAACCAGGATTCGCATGGCAACTATAGACATATGTATTGATAGAGGAAACTTGTAGAATTAATTTGGTACCAAACATGATATAATTGCCACTTTTGAAAATCATTTTCAACATAAATTACGTCAAATGTAAAAAGCCTACTTTCATAGTGAGAAGAAAAACAAATGTGTGCGTCACATGTAGAGGAGGGAGCAATCTTTGAAGACAGGAGAATCATTAATGATCATTATAATGACTAATTCAGCGAAACAGATTTTACGATATTAATACAAAGATTTTTGATTATGGTTTTGTCTTAATAATTACATACTGCTCATTAAAATGTTTTTTTAATTTGTCAAAGCGTAACTCTCGCATTATGCTTATCTTTAAATGGTACACAACAGCATTACTCCTTATTACATATTCAAAGTTACACTCACAGGGACATATTAAATTACCTCCTTCTTACCCAGATTAAGCTGCATAGTATTTTAGAATATGTTCTAGATGGCCTCCATGCAGATTTCAAAAAAATCTTTTACTCTAACGACCAAGCTCTGGACATTTGTGCATGCGTTCTTCTTGATCTTCCTGTTTTCACTGATGATGTTCTGTTTCAGGTCAGGAATAGTCCATGGTGTTGGGATGTACTGTCCTTCAGATAACCCAAAAAAGTAATCAAGCGGACTTAAATCATGGGAGTGAAAGGGCCAGGGTTTCTTTGTCTTGAGCAATATGATTGTTTATGAAAAAGTTAATTAATAAAGCCATTCTAAACCGTTTAGCTGTATGAGGCCTCATGTCCTCATAGTGAAGTGGCAGAAGAGTATCAACACTATATGGTATATTGGCACAACCACTTTGAACTTTTAGACCTTTTTGCTATCTTAGAAGTTTACTGATTGCATAATGTTTGGTATCAAAAGAATTCTACAAGTTTCCTCTATCAATACATATGTCTATATTTGCCATTCGAATCCTGGTTTTCAAGTTATAAGCATTTAAAAATGGGGAGTTAATTTTTGGACACCCTGTAAATATACATATATTTACTAAAACTTACTAAATATTTGCTAAAAAGATATCAACTGTTACATCAAACAAACTCAAAACAAGAGAAAGCATGAACTAAATATGAAAGACAACATCAAATTGCACTCTAACGTTTAATTTCAATGGCAAGGTACTGAGCACCAGCATTTACTTTATTCCATGTAGAAACTAAATCTATGGCACATCAAATATTACCACAGAAACAGATCTGATTCGCCAAACATATAGATAAAATGTAAGATGCATTCGTCATCAATCAGCAGTGAGAATAATTGACACAGCCAAAAAAACAAAAATTGTGCTATACCTTGAGTTTCTATGGTTCTGAATTGCAGTTGAAAAGCAGTTTGAATAACTGCACATATATAAACAAATATATTAATTAAATGTCAGTTTTTAATCTAAAATCTGAATTACCAATTACTGCTGATATTTACTTTCACAAATTGGTGTAGGTTCTCCTCGGCTTACTCTGGTTCCATCCACCTCAATTCCATTAATATCAACACACCATTGATCACCTGACTCTGGATCAGACTGTAAAGGTTCATATTCACCAGTCTCACTGCATGATGGTGTGTACTGAGCCCATGGATTTATTCCATTCAAAACAGCAGCATGATGTTGAAGGCAATGGCTTAATTCATCTAAAAACAGAGAGAACAAAACATTATTGAAGGGTATTAACTTTTTGACTTTATAGGTGCAATTGTTTAACTGCCTTAAGGTACTATGTCATCAAAAAAGTGCTGATGTCAGCAGTTAATATCTGAAAAGGCCATAGATTTAAAGGGGAGATACCAGGCTTTGTATACCAGCCCGTGTAATGGCGTTGTCAGCCATGGAGCTCAAATTGGGGGTATTCAGGTCCACTCGGTTCCCGCCATAATTAACCTTCGAGTGCCGAGACTTTACGCGAATGATACGCCAACATGTACACAAAGCGTGTGTGCGTGTTTCAATATTCGCGCATTATGGCAAGGTGCGATGAATCATCAGCAAGCTATCAGCAAAAACCCGAATACCCCCAATTTTGTCTCCATGACTGAATAAAAATGGCGGTGTGCCTTGTATCTCCCCTTTAAATCTATGGAAAAGTCTTAAATCTTTGAGAAATAGATATTGAGGATTCAAATAACAATTTTTATTATGTATCTATGAATGTTGTTATTTGACACAATTCAATCCAATTGTGCATTATGCAAGGATGCAACAACTAACATGTACTTTTTTTAAAACAACAATCTCATGTCTTCCAGATAATTATAGACTCACAAGGTATACACTGTATGCAGCGCCTCAAGAAGGAGCATTCGCACAGGGGACCAACGGCTTAACATGACTATCCAAACCACGGAGAGTAAAGTTAGAGTAAAGTTTCTTGCCCAAGAAAACAAGGAGACGTAAACCGCCTGGCACGGGGCTCGAACCCACAACCTCTGCATTATGAGACCCGTGCTCTAACCGCTCGGCTATAGGTTATAAATCTTTTTTTGAGGAAATTTGAGATAACAAAAGGGAGGATTACACTGCTAACTTCTGCAAGATATTGTAGACTATTTTGGATGGAGCACCTAAGAGAGTTAAAGCTTTCAGAACCATTCACAATGTACTTAAATGAATTTCATGATACCTATTTTAACATATAATGCACAAACATCATTAATATTAATTGTATAAAAATAGTCAAACTTAATATCACCAAGATTTTTTTTCAAAGCTTGCTAGATTTATACACACTTTCTTGTCAATGCTCAAAAAATGATTAAAACTGACACTATGAAAACTATTGTTACAGAGACAAAAAATACAACATACCATTGACACACAAGTCATCGTTGTCTTGAATTAACCAGTCATTCTCAGTAACACAGGCTTTCTCTAAAAGCTTGCATCTGTTAATATACACTTTCTTGTCAGTGCCACAAACTGGATTGTACAAATCATTGCAACTGCCCGGACAATAGCCTGTGAAATCTGATGGTAAAAATATCAAAAAATATTATGTGGATGATCAATTCATTTCAGTATCAATAACATTTATTCTTCATTTAATCATATCATTAGATGTCAGAAGATAGAAGAAACATACTCTTTAAAATGTCCAAACCTTACAATTTGACATGAACACAATCTATGATACCCAGTTTATCTTTTAATGATTGCATGTTAATGTTGCCAAATTTTATTTCTAGAACTACAAGGACTTACTTCTACATGGACCTTCATATGCTACAAAGATAGTTGAATCAATGCACCTTGAACTATTCAACTTGCATTCATTGTCATATGTAACAGCATTTGAGCCACATATTGGATTGTATTCCTCAGTACATGTAGATGGACAAGCTGAAAAATAGCAAAGAGAGAATATGATGTTAATATCAGTTTGCTTCTGTGCATTCACCATTTACCTTGTTCGAGAGTTATATTATCAGCCATTGCGCATAGTTGATCAAATATGAGATATATCCAGAAGACTTCAATTACTTTTTAATTGAATTTATTCTGATACTTACATATACAAACTGGTGTAGGTTCTCCTCGGCCTACTCTGGTATCATCCAGCTCAATGCCATTTCCATCAACACACCATTTGTCACCTGATGCAGGATCAGATTGTAAAGGATCATATTCACCAGTCTCACTGCATGATGGTGTGTACTGAGTCCATGCATCTATGCCATTTGCTACGGCAGCGTTATGTTGAAGACATTGGGTGAGTTCATCTTAAACATAGAAAAAACAGAATGTCATAGGTCATTAACCTTATGACGCATTACTTAGCACTGTTCTTAAGAGAGTTTAAGCTTCAGTTTAGTGTTCATAATTTAATTAAAAAACCAAAAGATAGTTATTTCTACAAAGAAAACAAATTTTGCACATACCATCGAAACATGAGTCATCATAGTCTTGTATCAACCAGTCATTCTCAGTAACACAGGCTTTCTCTTTCAGCTTGCATCTGTTGATATACACTTTCTTGTCAGTGCCACAAACTGGATTGTACAAATCATTGCAACTACCCGGACAATAGCCTGTAAAATCTGCAGGCGAAAGAAAATGGTAAAAATATCAAATGGACATTTCTTAATACTATCTTATTGCATTTTACGAAAGCTTGAAGTTTATTAGGGTCCAATTTTTAACTCATATCTTGCATCACAAGTGCACAAATTTATTATGTTAGCTAAAAAATATGCCAATATTGGTGGCAAAAACCTGAAATTAGTGAAAAATTTTGCTTTATTTCCAGAACCATGACCTTGTGATCATGACCATCACTTCCATGATCTGTTTGCCATACCTTTCAAGAATTGTAGCTTAATAACATAAGAAAATGCTCAGAAATGTTTTATGTGTGATTTATCAGAGCAAAGGCGTTTATTAGAAACAATGTGGCATTATTCTCAAGAAAATGTAATACTATTATTCTCAATAAAAATGTCACCTCTTTACAACTATTTAAATCTGAAATTTGGCATAATTCAATTTGAAGTTTACCTCCTACATATAATTGGTTGTATGTTGATGTATTTGTATTCTAAAGTTAGAAGAACTTACTTCTACATGGACCTTCATAGGCAACAAAGATAGTTGAATCAATGCACCTTGAACTATTCAACTTGCATTCATTGTCATATGTAACAGCATTTGAGCCACAGAGTGGATTGTATTCCTCAGTACATGTAGATGGACAAGCTGAAAAACAGCAAAGAGAGAATATGATGTTAATATTGGTTTGCTTCTGTGCATTCACCATTTACCTTGTTCGAGAGTTATATTATCAGCCATTGCACATAGTTGATCAAATATGAGATATATCCAGAAGACTTCAATTACTTTTTAATTGAATTTATTCTGATACTTACATATACAAACTGGTGTAGGTTCTCCTCGGCCTACTCTGGTATCATCCAGCTCAATGCCATTTCCATCAACACACCATTTGTCACCTGATACAGGATCAGATTGTAAAGGATCATATTCACCAGTCTCACTGCATGATGGCGTGTACTGAGTCCATGCATCTATGCCATTTGCTACGGCAGCGCTATGTTGAAGACATTGGGTGACTTCATCTAAAATATACAAGAAAACAGAATGTCATAGGTCATTAACCTTATGACGCATTACTTAGCACTGTTCTTAGGAGAGTTTAAGCTTCAGTTTAGTGTTCAGTTTACTAAAGAATTTCATGAAACTAATTTAATTAACGAAACAAAAGATAGTTATTTCTTCAAAGAAAACAAATTTTGCACATACCATTGAAACACGATTCGTCATAGTCTTGAATTAACCAGTCATTCTCAGTAACACAGGATTTCTCCAACAGCTTGCATCTGTTGATATACACTTTCTTGTCAGTGCCACAAACTGGATTGTACAAATCATTGCAACTACCTGGACAATAGCCTGTGAAATC
>JXSR01S018970.1:19476-31304 GCA_000969725.1 Ophiothrix spiculata | reverse complement strand
ATGAAATAGTTGAAAACAGAATTGAAAATGACGTTTTTAAGCAAAAATACGCTAAATTTTTTTAATGAGAAAAAATTTCATACTAGAAATTTTTATACTGTGCTAAAAGTAAAATATTTCTAATTTTTTCAAACCAAATTATTCACATGTGTGCAATTTTCATTTATATATTAAAGACGATAGACAGTTTTAGATTACAGTATTTTTTTTTTGTAAAATCGTAAAATCTCATTTTCTTTGCGAGATCAACAGAGCAAATATTATCCCATAAAGGAAAAAGGAATGAGAAATCCTTAACAACAGTTACGTCTCTTATCATGTAAGCTTTTAAGTAACTTAACTTTATCAAGATACGATCTTTCTTAAGTGTGAATACTTAGAATGTTGACTCTTCAAATGAAACTGACCTTGGCTTTGCATGAAAATCCAGGGGGAGGGGAAATAACTGATACGTGTGTTTGGGTATCCACACAAGTTCCGCAGGTGACCCTATGTGAGACCAAAAATTGGCAAAAATGGGTGAAATGATAGTACTAATGACACTAGTATTCAAAAGCATCTCAAATTGGCAAAAGTGTCTCAAATTGAAAATAATCTCATAATGTATCTCATTTTGCTCCAAAAAAATGATAAGCAATATGAGATTATTTTCAATTTGGGACACTTTTGCCAATTTAAGATACTTTTGAATACTAGTGTGATACCCTCTCTTAGACCATAAATCTACCATATCTGTTCAAATGGACACCCTTACTAAACTGGCAATAAACACTTTGGTCACATCAAGACTTGATTATTGCAACGGTCTGCTAATCGGTATTAGTCAAAGCCTTCTTAAGAGACTTCAAAATATACAGCGTAGTGCCGCTCGGATAGTTACAAGGAAGCGCAAATTTGATTCCATCACTGATGACCTCATTGATCTTCATTGGTTGCCAATCCAACAACGAATCGACTTTAAAATCTTGGTTCTAACATACAAATCTCTCAATGAACAGGCTCCTGACTATTTGTCAAACATGATTCATCTTCAAACTCTTTACAGACCTCTTCGTTCTTCTTCTGCAGCTCGTCTATTTGAACCAAGGACTTCTCATGTTACTTTCGCCTCACGTTCTTTCTCAAGTTATGCTCCTCATATTTGGAATCAACTCCCTGCAATATCCGGAATGCAAACTCTATCACAATTTTCAGAAGACTGTTGAAATCTCATCTTTTTAATGTAGCGTATGGACAGTAGTTATTTCCTTGTGCCAAGGCGCCTTTGAACAATGTTTTGATTTAGGCGCCCTATAAGTTTTAGTGATTGATTGATTGATTGTTCAAATGAATACCCTACTTGACACCGCACGCAAATGTAACATTATAATTATTACAAGAAATCATACAAAAATGTAACTGTGCACATTTGAACACTTTTAAGAAGGACTCGTGATTTGAAGCACTTTTATTGGCAATTTAAAACACCAGTATCATTAATAATGATAATAATAATAATGTGAGATTTTTGAGCGCTCATAACAAAGAGGCCGCTGAGCGCTGTACATACTTGTTAACGAAACCTAGGAAATAAACAATTTTTACAAATACAAATTGTTACAAACAGAATCACATTCATAGGAGAAAAATTTGGAAAGTTATAGGTAAGTTATAGGTTAATTCAACCACTTTCTTAGTTTGATACCCTATCAGAGACTTAAAAACTAAATTTGATCCGGTCAGAATACTTAGTTATACCCCCGGATGAAAATGGATGCTTTGACATTACTGGGCACAAGTTTGATAAAATTTATGCCCAAATACAGTATTCATAAATACTGTTTAATTAAGATTGTGATAATATAGGATGATTAAATCTATGACACTCTGTGTGCGGTGCTCTGACGACCAAAAATTTAACTTTCCATTGGGTGGAATATTTGTTTTATATACCTCGACTAAAAGAAAATCATCACTTCAACCAGTCGATATATTCAGCAAATGATAACAACGAACAAAATGATTTCACAACCTGGGCGAAAATTGGTGGAGTATTTGGTATATTTCCCTGCTGGAATTGGATTTTTTCCTGGTTATTCTAAATTTTTGATTTAAAATAGTGATTAAATAACAATTGTATCTATTTTTTGGGAGATCGGGGTCTAGAGCTTTCAGTAAAAAATAAACAAACTACCATAATTTGAGAACAAATAAAGTACAATATATAAAAGTATTCATTTGTTGAAAGAAAATTTCATGAGGAGTCTATTTCTAGCATGAAAACTTTGAATAAAAACTCTCTTTTTAGAAAATCACTAAAAACGAGGTTTTGCGACTTTTTAATGTTCCTACAAAAATATCTTTCGGCAATATCTTCAAAAATAGATAAGAGCCATCTAGTTCAATTATAGTTGTAGAATTGGTTTCTCACTTCTATAATTAATCGCTTCGTTTAAAAGATATTATTCTGAGAGGTTTTTCCAAAAAAGTAATTTCAATGGTTTTGTTTGTCTGTTTCTTTTGGATGGGGATTGGAAAAAGAGAGACAATGGGTGGTATGTATAAAAGGTAAGTAAATACTTCAAGTAAGTAGTAAAAAAGTAAAAGTATGCGTCCTCAAAAACACTTGCGTATACGCGCACAGCAAAGAAAACATTTGCGCGTATGTGGGTATTCCTCAAATCATTTGCGCAACCTAACGCATATCCGGAAACACTTTCGCGTACGCACCCAACCAAAAGGACACTTGCGCGTATATATGCACAACCCTAAAATATCTTGCGCGACCTAAAAACGCTAACGCGTACGCGCGTATGCAAACAAACCCTTACGCGTAACCAAAGAAACACTTGCGCATATGTGCGCAGACCTAAAATCATTTGATGCTCATTTTCACCTTTAAACGTGATGGTTAGCCAAGGACCACACTTACCCTTACCCCTGTTGGAAGAGAGTATTGACAAAACAAACCAATCATGTTTATCGATCACTAACAAAATGATAGCTCATCTTTGGTACGTTTCCTCCTAAACTTGAACAAACCACGTTAAATTGTATTTTAAGGAACTCCTCTTTGCTGGTACCGTTTCTGTTTTCTACTTGGAAACTCCATAAATGTGTTTGAAATCGTCAAGATAGAGCTAGTAAACTATCAAGGTAGCTCTTTAGGTACCTTGAAATTTGTATTTTGTTTTTATGAATATCAATGGAAGTATTTACTACTTTTCATGTTAAAGGTGCTTGAGTATACTATCAGTTAAAGGTAGAGTTAATAGTATTTACAACACTTTATGCATTATGGAAGTAAATACTTGAAATTTCAAGTAAGTAGTAGTTTCTACTTTTTATGCATGCGGCCCAATAACCCCTAAAACTATCGATTTAGATGAAATTTACTTGTTCTATCCTTGATAAAGAAGACAAACGCTTTCTGTCGTTTAAAGGCTTTTATAAGTTGAATAATCAATTTCAATATTTTCAACATTTCTTAATCAATATTCTTTATCAATATCTATGAAATGAAATCTAGAAATTTCTAGCAAATTTGAATGGTGTGGTTTTTTTTTCGCTTTTTTTTCCTATTCTTGTCTCCGTAATAATCAGATAATGCTCCATATACAGTAATATAAAACAAGTTAACTGAAGAATTGGTTGGTTAGTACAAATCCTATTATCCATACATAGAAATAATACTCCACGCTGGTTCAATGTACACAGAAAACACACTGGTATCCAACAACAGAAATTAGTGAAGACTAATGCAAGCAGCTTCCTAAGGCCCTGTATCCATTGACTGTACCCATATTCCGTGTTCCCTTGTCTCGTTTACTATTGTTTATAATTGAGCGGAGCAACATAGACAATAAATTTCGTTCTGCTTAGTGATCATATCAGTGGTCTATGTACGGCAGATGATTCCTGTGACCTGGCAGCACCAACAATCAACATGTTCATACTTGGTGAGCACCAGGTAATAGGAATATCTGCCGTAAACAGGCCACTTATATAATCACTAAGCAGAACGAAATGTATTGTTTGTGTTGCGCCGCACAATTATAAACAATGGTAAACGAGATAAGGGAACATGGAATATGGGTACAGTCAATGGATACAGGGCCTAAGACGTTGTCAAACGGTACATTCGATCCTAAGGTTCTTGTGACACTTCGTCATTCATAAAATCCAGACAACTAATTGCATATTGCACTGTTGTTTGAGGTGGACATTTATTCATTTTTGACCAACAAATTCATATTTTACTTCACAAAAAGTTTAAAATGCAGTACAAATAACTGGAATATTTTGCATATTAAAGTTTTGAACACATTCTCAAAATTTTATTTCATTTTGATTGAAATTTATAAGATTTTAAGCCAATTTAATTTATTGGTATTTTTTGAAAATTAAAATTCGTGCAAAAATGAGGGCGCTATACATACTTCAAATTATTGGTTATATTTGATTATTGATTATGTAGTTTGATTTGTGCAGATTTTGGCTAAAATGGTCAATAAAACGTTCTTTACGTCAGATGCTTCATCTACATATCTATTTTTGGTAGTACACACAAATATATCCCTTCTTAATCTAAAAATGAGTTTTATGAATAGCGCCATCTATTTTGACACTATAATAAAATGTCCCTATTTCTATTGGGTACAAAAAACAGTGATTGACGTTGAGTTTCTAGACAATGTTATCAATTTAAATAATCCTCTAAATAATACAACTCCAATTAGAATAATACAAATTTAATCCAGTGGAAAAAATTCCATTTATCATTCGAGAAATATGGAGTAGTGAGCTAAGCCTGTCTTCTAAACTACCTGTCTAGGACAAATTAGTGATATCTTGAAAAGACCAAATTATGATATTAATCATGACCTAATGCAATGTCACTGGATCAGAGAATCGTTGTCAAATGAAATTATTGATTTAATATTAGATGATAGCGATCACTTATGAAATATTAATTATCAAAATACTACAAATCAGTAAGCACTGAAAATGCGCCGTGATGCGAAATTATTTCACCATCATAAACATTAAGATATTACACCATGAGGGAAAAATAAATAAAAATTATCATTCCGAATATTTACAAAATGATGATAAACATTTAGATATTACACCATGGGGGAAATATAAAATGAAAACGATCATTCCGAATTTTACAAAATGTTGGAAATTTCACATCATGAGAAAAAAATATGAATACAAATTATTACAAAAATGATGAAGTGTCACTAACCCTTAATGGACATCGATGAATGAAACGGATTTAAGGCTACAGTCCTTAAATTGGTGCCGTTTGGCTGAACGTCATCTTTACTGCAAGTTTTTACCTATTTACACATATCAGAATATCACAATTTTTGACGTACATATGAAATAGAGTCTCTAGTTAATACATGCAACTTTACTAGTAATTTTACGTCCATTATCAAGGTCAAAATTACGTCAATAGACTACTTCGAAAAATTGACGCTTATTTCGCCGAAACCTCATGATTTAATGATGTTCGAACGATTCGACTGTTTTCAAATTTTGACAGATTGTAGGCTTGATACCTTTTATTGAATTACAAATAATATTTTATGAATATGTTGTGTTGATTTTGAATAATAATGTAACAAACCCGCGTTGTTTTGCCCGAAAAACCTGACGTGAATTACGACTCTGAGTTCGCCCTGTTTGAGCTGTGAATTGTCTGTTTTTAGTATCTACATTATCTATATTTTGTCTAATATACGCATTCGCATAATTTACTTACAAATGGAGCATCCAAATGAGTCAAAAATTGCAATTTTTATGTAAACAAAAGAAAAATACGGCATTCTAATGTTTATGTTTTAGATTTTAGTTCACGATCTCAACGCTGCCTTGATAGCCTAGCGGTAGATTTCTCGCCTCGTAATGCATGACTAACCCCTGCCATACTCCATGGTTCGAGTCCCCGCAAATCCAGTGGAAACTGTTTATCTTTTCATGATTAAAAAATAGTAAGGATTCATATTTTCCTGAGCAGATGGAGGTCATCAACCCTGAACCTGAAACATAAACAAAACCTGGAGTATACAAAGGCTTTATTCAGACATGCTTTTGTACATTCCCTAATTGTTTTGACCTGATTTCAGGGTAAACAATATGGGTCAGTTAAAGTTCTTACGAGCTACCAAATATTTGGTGCAACAAGTCTTTGTTGTATTATAATATGATACATAATTCCAGTTTACTTTCTAATAATAGAAACGTAGCCGAGCAGTTAGGGCACGGGACTCGTAATATACAGATTGTGGGTTCGAGCCCCGGTGGCGGCACTGCCTGTCGGACCATGTCTCCTTGTTTCCTTGGGCAAGAAATTTTGCTCTAATTGCTCCGTGGTTCCGAAGTCAGCGAATACTACTTCTTGGTGCGCTGCATACAGTGTATACCTGATGGTGAGTAACGGAGGCTTGGTGATGTAAAATTAATACCCCACACTTATTTAAATTGATGTCAAATATTTGGTGTTTACATCACCAAGCATTCGTTATTTATTAAAAGATGCATTGGAATTAATACAATAACAAAGACTTGTTGCACAAAATATTTGGTAGCTCAAAAGAAATATAAACTGTATCTTGTAGGTTGATTTTTTTAACAGACAAATGTGATGTAGATAGATAAACTGAATTGTTTTGGGACTTTTGTGTTGGTGAGATATATAGTTGCGATGAGAAAATTTAGTAGGGACGGGTGGCATAATAAAAATAAAGACTCTTGTTATTTTGTAAGTATGTATCATTTCATTACTAATGTCGGGAGGAATTAAGTTTAATATACGCTTCTTATTTAGAATTATTGAAATCTGCTGACTGTTTCCTATGAGTAAAACTTATAAGATACTTCAAATAATACCACAATTGTTGAATAAATAGAGAAAACCAATGGTACCAAGCAATAGAAATCAATGAATACTTATGCCAACATTTTCTGAAATGCATTCATACATTTAAGGTATACCTAATCAAACGTAATGCTTAAAAGTATCACCAAATGGACACATTTTCATGATAAATGGAAGTCATGATATGATTTTCATGAGCGCACTTTCAGTACTTTTCCCGCGCTTTGTAAGCAGACTGGATAGGCTCATCCAAATTAAACTCAGGCATACGATTATTGATGGTTTTCCATGACCCTTTACAAGAACTTATAATATCACACAGGGTTATGTTTGATTATTGGACTATTGAAATTCGAATATGACAGTAAAAACAAAAATTTGAACAATTGGAAAATGTACTATTTCTAATCAGATTTATAATGTGGCAATTGATTCGAACCCCCAGCTATACTGTTGTTATTTTCCTTAAGTACACATGTCTTTGTACTTTGTTCATAGACAAATGAAACACACTGTTGTGACATTAAACATAGTCGTGAACATCTGATTCTACTGGAAACATTCTCTTTTACAGTCTCATCCCCAGACAGAGACGTTGATGTGCTTGCTGTAAAGGATTTGGTCCTTTTCTTTACATTATTAACAATAATCGTGAACGTAAAGTTGGCTTGGTTTCCTGAACCATCAATAGCTACGTAGTTTACCCGAGTGTATCCCAAAGGAAACGTGTCTCCTGAGTTAAAATTGCTTGTGACGGTAAAATTGTTCGAATTATCTGTAATGGATGGGTCTCCCCATGTGACAGTAGCCGCTGAGGAACCGGAATCAACTTCTTTCACGATGACATCAAGGTTACTAGTAATAACAGGTTTTTCCAAATCTGTGGTGTGAGAATAGAATTAATTTGATATAGGTTTACTATAATATCCTTTTCACAAAAATGATTTGGACTCAACAATAGTTTAATATCAGAGTTTCAACAATCGACTTCCTTTCATTGCAAATATACAATTAATTTAATCTTTGGTGAGCTTACCCCAAACTATCACATCAAATGAACAGTTAGCAGTATTCCCGTACGCATCTGTTGCTGTATATGTCACTCTCGTAATTCCAATGTGGAAGGCATCTCCAGACTCATAATCTGATGTCAGTGTCACAGGTTCACCGGAATTGTCAGTTGCCGTCGGGGGCATCCAAGTTACGTTAGCAGTCGGTAACCCAGCGTCTGTCGTAACGTTTATGTTAGATGGAATACTTGCTATATTTGGATTTTCATAATCTGTCAAAAAGTATAATTAAACGATAAATCGATAAATCCAATTCCCTAACTAAAATACAACAAGCGTTTTAAAATGAAAAGTAAACTAATAACGTGAATAATAAAGCACCATTACTTGAAAAAAGCTCAAAACAAAATTAAGTATTTATGTTTTACCTCTGACTACCACATAAAATGAAGAATTTGCAGTATTTCCGTAGATGTCATTTGATGTGTACGTTACTGTCGTAGTTCCAATTAGGAAGGCGTCTCCAGGCTCCTTGTCTGATGTTAGCGTGACAGGCTGACCGGAATTATCACTTGCCGTTGGAATCGTCCATGTTACGTTAGCTGATGGTAATCCCGCGTTTGTTGTCGTGTTTATGGTAGATGGAATGTTCTTAATTCTCGGGGGCTCATTATCTGTCAAAAATAAGACAACCAAATTATCCAATGAATTGCCAAACACGTTAACTGTAACTTGTTTGAAATTTAGACATGGCCAACAATAAATACATATATTACAACTTCCTTTCAGAAAACAATATGCATACCTGTGACTATTACATCAAATGAAGAGTTTGCAATATTCCCGTATGCATCCGTTGCTTCGTACGTTACCGTCGTGGTTCCAATAGGGAAAGCGTCTCCAGGTTCATAATCTGATGTAAGCGTTACAGGTTCGCCGGAATTGTCACTTATTGACGGTGGGTACCACGTTGCATTTGAAGTTGGAAAACCAGCGTCCGTGGTAGTGTTTTTAGTGGATGGAATGTTGATAATTTCTGGTGGCTCATTATCTATCAAAACAAGGCATATAAAACAATGTACAAATAGCCAAATCCGACAGTGTCTTAATAAACAACAAGACTTCTGCATTGAACATATAAACGTAAATTGTGTTTTATTGCACAAATATTTTGAATAAGCAGAACGCTTTCTAGTTGCAGAGACCATGTTTCTTAAATGTCACGAACTTTCAAATTTGCAATATACAGTCTCTCATCTGAATGGATGACTTGTGAGAAGCAAAAGTGCTTGGAATGTTAGTAGTAAGAATATGATAATTCAATGACGCGTTACAGCACTAGGTACTTATACCCAAAGTCAAAAAACCTGCATTTCCATAATATATAACGAGCCGTTGAAGTTGGAAATAGTGATGAACAGGTCCCCTGGTCGATTTTCCAATTTCCTCATTAGTACTATTTTTGTATGCTCTGTCAGGAAAATTACTTTTCCTGTGCAAAAACACATTATAAATGTGCAAATTTGATGATTTCTTTGACCATTCTCGAATCAGCCTATCATCATGATCATCCACGTATCAAAACATATTATGCTTTTCGAGTAGCTCGAGATTGCATCCATTTTACCGGAACACGTTTGACCGTATACCATTAATACGCATCTGTGTTGGTTTTTGTATCAAAATTGTCATTGTGACCATAGCTCGCCAAATATGGGCTTATTTATCGCTGAATATTCAACGCTTCTTCCTTATAAGGCGTTATTTACTGTCATAAAATGCCAGCACCTTGTTCTATGACCATTGCCTGTTAACTGTTTTTCTCAGAATAACCTGTTTTCAATGGGCTTACCTACCCAAACATTTTTTCACATAAATCCACAACGGAACGTCCTATACTCATGATTGCGGTCTCATTTTAAAGCTGAGATCACAAGCTTTCCACTCATATCAAAAACTTTATTGGCCCTTCCCTTAATTTTATCATGATTTATTTATCATGGTTTACCTAAAATCTCGGAGGACGTTAGAAATCGTCTTAGGGACCGCTTCAAATCTCAACCGGTGGTTTTCTACCGGTTCCGGCGGTTTGCTATTGTTTATTCTGGTTGAATTTTGAAGTGGCTTTTTAACTTTGCTGCACATTGTGCAAGGCGGTAGAATAAATATGTCTCAAGTCTCGTTTTCTGGAACCTATCCCACGGAGTGAAAGCTCAAGAAAGACCGAGGCCGACATATCCTCAGCTACTTAGTTAAGATTCCGGCATTGAAAACCAGGAACTTCTCAAGCTAATGCTGGACAGAGGTCAGTGACGAAGATTTGTCATGGCTTCCGACTGCGGTCGACGAAAGTAAATTAAGTAAGTAAGGTACCTTTTGCTGTAACGCGTCACATTTACAGACCACCTTTAAAGAATATACCGTATTTCGTGAAATATTTTTGAAATGTGAAATACGGATTTTTAGTATATTATACATATTATATAAATATTGTGCGTGCTGTACTTGCTAATCTGTGAGCAACTTACCAGCCTCGTTGGCGCTTCAACTCATGCCTTTACTTTAACTATTGCTGTGCCGTTAATGAAATTTAATTTGGATTTGATTTGCATTGTTTTTTACCTGTGATTGTTTCCCATAAGCATCTGTTGCTGTGTATGATACTTTTGTTGTTCCAATGGGGAAAGCATCTCCAGGCCCATAATCTGATGTCAGTGTCACAGGTTCACCGGAATTATCACTTGCCGTAGGGTGCGTCCATGTTACATCAGCAGTCGGCAAACCGGCGAACGTTGTAGTATTTTTGTTAAACGAAATATTTGCAATTCTCGGTGGTTCATTATCTGTTCAAAAAAATAAGAAAATTACTTAACGTATTGACTTAATAAGACTTAACACGTGTGTAAAATAGGAGTGTAGGCAGTTACTACAAATTTCTTTTACAACATGATCTTATTCAGAGGCACTGTAGCGAGGCTTTTCTTAAAATTAGCTTGTAATTAATTGTAAGGTGTTTCTAAAACGGTGATATCTAGATCTGAAGGAAATTATAATAATTCCCAAATATTGACATGGTTTAAGTTGGTGGTTTTCATTTCACTAATTATGAGATGTCGATAGCCATCACAAATATATAACCTTCCTCTCTAAGAGAAAAGACAGCGGTTATTATCAACCTTGTATTCAACTAAAAGCCAATCATCATTTAAACCTAACAAATAAACGAAATACATCAGGCAATCCAATTTCATAAGAGACAACAATACCGTATGTTAGTTGAACCATTGGACTTCAAACTTCAGCTTAGTCCAAAAATGGTACTAGGGGAGACACGTAAACTAATCGGCAATGTAGTTTAGATATCTGCACTAGTCGGAACAGTCAATTTCTCTACTAATCTTACACATATCGATAATTCCTGTTATCCAAGCATTTGGTTGTGTGACTGTGTACCATATCTATGGTTTTAAAGCATTAAATTGAATATGTTCCAAACGAAAATTGACTTTGCTGTCTAGTTTAGATAACGGTAAGCTGTTGCCGATTAGTTTCGTGTCTCCCTACACCGCCCGGAAGGTTAATAACGTATCTAATGCTATATTTTAGGCAATTTTTGTCATGTTGAAGCTACTTCAGGTTTCAGTTCTGGAAAATACTGACGGATGTATTTTTCATTTTTTATTTTTTCACGAAAAAACTATGCTTTAAAAGCATTACATACTAAAAATAAAATGACTGAATTATGTTTGTAGAACTTTAAACTAAATAATTCATGGATAAGAAGTTGAAAAAATAATGTCACTTTACACAGGTTGAATTTTATTTTCATTCAGTTTACTTCAATCTTTTTGCCATTTTCTAAGTTCTCTATGGCAAAATTAAACGAATAAATCTCAAAATCTGTACGGTGCAACATTTTATTTATTCAGAAATTGGTTAATACACGATGT
>JXSR01S018969.1:139870-155396 GCA_000969725.1 Ophiothrix spiculata | reverse complement strand
TGCGTATAATACGACGGAATGGGATTTTGATTCTAACTATTTCGAGTACCTGCGGATTATACACCGAGCGGATTATCCGACGGAAATTACGGTAGGCCTGTACAGAAAAGTACATTGTGATTGAGTGTATGATAAGCCATAGGTCGATAATGCATTCAATCACTATCAGGATTGTCGGCTCCACTCCAACAAGGTGAAATTATAAATGCAGCCATTTTATGATTGTTAGGGTTGGTTGATAATGATGAATAAATGGAGCCATTTGAAGATTATTAGGGTTGGTTGATAGTGATGACTCTTCAGTCTTACAGTCCCAACCCTATTACAAATAATCCACATCATGGAACCATAGAGTATCCACTAGGCATCGGTTTCATTCGTTGCCCCTGTTTGTGATGTTTTTATGACTTTTTAGAATGAGATTATTAGATTTGATAGAAGCTGGATATTTTCCCAAGGATTTTTTGTTTGATTTTCTTGTTCATTTCTGTGTTTTTTCCTGCAGTAATTGAAGATGACTATGATGGGCCCAAGCTTTGTAATGACGGTAAAGTCACCAAACAATTCATGGTAGATCTACTAGAACACTTCAGGAATCAGAAGAAACTACATAGGAAATATGCATATCAAGTAAGGGGCCGATTTCACAAATGTCAAAATCCATCGCAAATGCCGATATTCATCGCAGAAGCTGAAATTGATCGTAATTAAGTGCGACTGATTTACGGAAACCGATTTCACTATTATGATGTGATTAAATTTTTCATCGCATAGTTTTGGGAGTGCGATGGTAATTGTGTGGATACTATTGAGAAGAGGCAAATGAAATAAAATCCCTCGTAAACATTATTATTATTGCAATTAAAAGATAAATCTTGCAAGATATAAGCAAATGAAAGAATGAACAATTGACTGCATTTTTTGTCCATTATGACCATCTGCAATTGGTTTGAAAGAATTAACGATCGTAATTTACGATCATCTGTGTTCAGTATAAAATATTCATTGTACTTTCAAAATTGTGCCTTATTTTATGCCACCCATGATATTTGCTAAAAAATTTACAATGACCTCGTTCACAAATAATTAAGTAATTTATGTTCATAGTACCGTGCAATGATCTTAGTGAAACTCAAAATTAATCGCACTCGATATTTGCGATGACTGTGCGATGAATTTGAGTTAGTGAGTGATCCAGTGTTCATCGTAGTGCTATGATCTTAGTGAAATAGGCCCAAGATCTCCCCTCTGTTGTATTGTACCTAAATATATAACTCCTGAACCAGCCAGTAATGTGCTGAGTGACTTCATGGTGACTGTATTGAGATGTGATTATCTCACAGCTACACACAAAAAAATTTGCATTCATAAATATTTTCTTTGAATAATAAAGAAAAATGGAAAGATACCATGTTAATCAATTCTTTTACTTTTTCAGATTCTAGTGCAAATCAATGAAATGTTCAAGAAATTACCGCCTTTATGTGACATCACAATACCCGAGGGGGCCAAGTTCACAGTGTGCGGAGACATTCATGGGCAATACTACGATTTATTAAATATATTCAAACTCAACGATCTTCCTTCAGAAGACAATCCATATGTATCCTTTTCCATTTACGAATCATTTAGTAAAAGGAATGCAGTTATCAGCAGCTTCATGTTTCAGTACAGCTTAGGCCGAGTTAAAAAATAAATATGTTTCTCGTCCCCTCCCGCATCATTTTTTAAGGATTTTGAAAAATAATTTTTATTTTTTGTATTTCATGCATAACTTATTTGTAAAAAGTGTTTGAAAAGTTTAAGTCTATGCAATAGATTTGCTTCTGTTCAATAAGCATTTTAAAGTATATTTTGTTTCAATCAACCCTCCAGTAAGTTCAAAACTCAAAAATAAAAAGGCCTCCTCCTCTTCCAATAACACATCTGGTATCGATACGTCGGATGAGAATGGGCCATTTATTTGCAATTTCGCATTGCCATTGAAATAAAAAATAAAAAGTACCTCTTCCTCCTTTTTTTTTTCAAAAACCCGGACGAGAAACATGTTTTATTTTTTACTTGTCCTTATATATTACTTTCCAGAATAAAATTAGCTATCTTATTCGTACCTTTTTTGTGATTACAGAATAAAAATAAGCTATCTCATTTGTACCTTGTGTGATTAAACCATTTCGGCGAAGCATCTGGTGCATTGTTTTTCCAATGCACCTCAAGTTTGGATTAAGATGAAGTATATGCATTAATTAACACTTAAGTGACCAAGGTATTTCCCACCCTTTGGTGCCCAAGGGGGAGGGGGTTCCCGCTTTAAAAAACACCCTTCCAGTATGAATTTTACGTTAAAAATCTGGTCAATGATAAAGCATGTAAAAAGGACCATAATACAGAAAAAAATTTGAAAATCGGATGAACCGTTTCAAAATGGCGGCCGAAAAAACATTTTTGGTGTCGCGTTAAAAATGTTCCTGCCGAAATTTCGAAAACAGTGATCCCGAAGGTACTTTCGCATGAAATTTTGCTCAAATTTGCACATTGCAAGTACAATTACATTGCCAAAATAAAATTAGAAAAAAGTTATTCGGCTTTGATTTTATGGGCAAAATAAATTTGAACAGCGTCCTCAAAAATTCACTTTATGCTACTTAGCACGAAAACGACTGGATCGATTGGAATTTTTTTCCCACTGAGTGACCCGCTGCGTTAGGTTTGACAATTACATGGAGCGACGATGTAAAAAATTTGTGTGCTTTCGCGCTACATGCGAAAACCTGTTGCAGGGCCCCTAGGAACCCCCCTTGGTCACTTAAGTATTAAGGTTGTGAATTTCAGGAATTTTAGTGCTCAGGATTCCCGAAAGGGATTCTGAAATCCGTTTGGTTTGTTGATTATTCAAGACATCAGAGTCTAGTTACAAAATTTGTATAATGGAAGCTATAAGCTTATAAATATGTCAATTCAAACATGTTTATTTATCAGATCTGGAATCTCTGCTTGGCTCGGATAAATACGCAAATGTGATGCTTTTCATGCTTTTTTCAAACATCTCACATGTGCGTATTTAGTAATTGTGTGTTGTTTTCGGGATTTGAGTAACGTTGTTTTCTCACAGGGACAGTTCCCTGGTCGGGAACAGAATTCCTGTGATTTTTTAACAACCTTAATGTGCAGTTGGTTCAACTAACGAACACTCGCTTAGAAAGGTTTTCTTTATGTCATTCTGTTTATCCTTGTAATTTCTATTCATGATTCACATTGCAATAAAAGGAAACATTTATTCTAGATCTTGGAATAGTTATGCCTATAGGCCAAACAATAATTTATTGGGCAACATAAACAGAAATCCATATTACAGGGCCCATTACTTGTAATTGCAACCCCACTATGTATTTTTGTTTAATGTCATACCCGATGGGTGATTTTACTGTTGTTTTCCATCCCTTCCGACCCTAAACATTATTATAAACCAAAATCCATAGTACAGGGCCCATTGTTTGTAAATGTAACTTCTACCATGTATTTTTGTTCAAATTGTCCAATAAATGTTTGTTTTCCCTGTAGTGTTGAATTGTGACAGGATATGTTACCCTTACTATTCTTAACAATTGACATCAGTTATTTAATGGCGACTTTGTAGATAGGGGGTCATTCTCAGTAGAAGTTATACTCACGTTATTTGGTTTCAAACTCTTATATCCCAACCACTTACACTTATCCAGGGGTGAGTATTTTGTTTTATCTCATTTTTTATTTTTCTTCCCTATATATGTTTTTTTTTTAAATATTGAAAGAAAAATGGTATGCCTGATATCTGAGTGTTTGCTGGTGTGAACAATGTATGGACAAACTTGTACACTTTAGATACTTAACCCTTTCACTTCCACTCCAGTATCACATACGGGATGACTGTTTTGGATTTTTCGGCCATATTTAATCAATTGGGGTCAAAGGTCATATAAAAACAATTCATTTCGAAAGCCTGAGGCGTTTACCATGTTATTCTGAAGTTTGAATGAAATACACTAACACTTCTAGAGATAATTGAGTTAGACATCAAATAGAGGAAAATACCTCCGGACTGGAAAGGGTTAAGTTGCTGCCGGGGGGAATGCACTGGTCCATACCATATTTTCTCAAAAAGACATCTTGGAGATTTTCAAAAGGGGTTTATCAGAGGCAGATCTTTTTGTACAAGAAAGGTAGAGTTTTAAATAATGATAACCCGTGAAGTCTCGTGAAAAGTTTCATTTATTGCTGAAATTTTGGAAGTGTGGTAAACATGCAAAGGCAAGCTGAGTTAAAAAATTAAAACATTTTCTGTTAAGAATTATAATGGGAGTTCATAGATAGGGTTATGTTAATTGAAGAAACAATGCTTTATTTTTGTTCTGGTCACATATCAGTGCGCATCTCTATTATTCCATTACTCCCATCTTATTCATATCATAGGCAATCATGAAAGTGAGACTATGAACCAGATGTATGGTTTCAATGGTGAAGTCAAGTCCAAATACAATGCCCAGATGGCAGAGTTCTTTACAGAAGTTTACAACTGGTTACCTCTAGCTCAACTAATCAATAATAAAGTGCTGGTAAGTGTGCTGGATATTAAAGATCCGGAGTAAAGATGTGGTCAAGAATGATTATCAACATTGTGCTCTCCGAAGTGCTGTTCCAGATAAGATATTCATTATCATAATGAAAATTAACAGTGAAGTATATTTTCAAAAACAGTTGCATTTTACACTTTTTATGTGCTCATAATGGATTGTAATAAATTTCGCATTACTTCTGCTTGGGATATGTCTATTTCTAGAGCTTGTTAGTTCTATTGGCATTTCAATATTCTTCCATATTGCAAGTCTTCTACCATTTATAACACCTATCAGCCAGGCCAGAAGACATCCATGGGTAAGGACCTTCTTAAGTGACTATGGACTAGACACAAATGTTATGCACAACTAGGACTGGGATTAGTGTATTGATCTTTGGTACATGTGTTTCTTTAAACAAACTTTCAAGTCTGGGTGAATTTTGACCATAGCTATTAACTAAAATGATCATCATAACCTAAGCAATTCGGTGACAGAGAGGTCACACACTCCATGCAAGAAATGTAATTTAATAATGATAATAATATTTATTCAAATCACTTGCAATTTACAATCATTTAAAACAATTTGCAAATATGTTGTTATAAAACAAAAGAACTTACTTGGTTCACATGAATTTTAACAAAGTAAGTTACAATGACAATAACAAAATGCAAACAATTTAGGATAAATGAATGGGCTTAGTAAAACCCAAAACACCAAAGTGCTCACTTATCTTGTTCATTTAAAAAAAAACATTTTTGAGACAAAGCAAATTAAACAACATTTGAACCCTATATGACTATGAGGGGATGTAATTGAATCAACTGTACAGTTCAATGAAAAATGACTTTCATTCAGATTTGAATACAGAAAATTTATCAATACTGGTTGGTTCTTTTCTACAGGTTATGCATGGCGGTCTATTCAGCAAAGAAGACGTAGTTATAGATGATCTTAGGCAAATAGATAGGAATAGACAACCTCCTGATGAAGGTAGGTGTATTGAACAGACTCATTGACCAATAGTAGACAACTATACTTTGATCAACACCAAATAGGCGGGCCTCTTCACATCGTGAATTGATACAAATAAGCGTGCGCGTAGCTGGATACGGCATTACTGCAGGAGACGCAGCGTGTGTTGCATGAGTGACTCGCGCATCAATATCTACGGCGCGCGTGTAACTGGGATTATGTTTACTTGCGGATGAACAAAAGCCACATACTTTCCGCCTATTTAGTGTTGATCAAAGTATAGTGTGGTTTCAGGCTGTAGTTCAGGAACCATTTTTGTATCAGGTATCACTCTCTTTTTATCTTACTTTTCAGTTTAATTTCAGATTTAACTTATTCCACTAGCATGTGCAGAGAGCAGCAGCTTGGCAGCTAAAACCCTGCAATTTGTTGATGATCATTTAAAAGTAGCCTGTTTTCACAATTTGTAAGCCTCCAAACACACCTTGCATTAGGTTGAAACAGACCTAACTTAATTTACCAAGTAATTGGTGTATGCAGAAGATGTGTTGTGTACAAATAGCAGGATGTTTAAAGGTATAACAGCAGGCAAGTCACTGATGAATGATAAAAGTAAAAGGGGTCCTAGGACAGTTCCTTGTGACACTCATGAAGTTACTGGAATTTGTGCTGGGTGGAGAAGCTAAAAAATGCCACTGAGTGCTCGATGGAGACTGCTAGTGCCGGGTAGCTCCGCCCTGCACCGACCGGCATGACTTGACTGAAAATATGATTGTTGGAAGATGAAGCACAATATTAGGCAGATTTCAGAGGCTAAGTGATTCAGGATACAAGCAGGAATCATATCTGGCCATGTTGCCTTTTTGTGTGCAAATCCTGCATAAATTTGAGGACTTCCTTGATGACGTAGATCTCCTCCAATGTAGGTATATCAGGCTCAGAGAAGGTAGGCAGATTTGAAGTTTCCTTGGATGTAAAAACAGAGCAGAATTGGCTGTTGGAGACTTAGCTTTATTTTGGCTATCAAAGATGATTTCAGAATTTTGTTTTAAGGTTGAAGCACTGCTGAAGTCTTGGTTGTTAGATTTTATGTATCTCCAGAATGCTTTATTGGGCATGTTCTTCAGGATTACTCACCATGTCGTTTTGGTAATTCCAGAAACACTGAATTTTCTTCTGTTTAGTCTTTCCGAAGACTTTGTTCTCTTTCTAATCTTTAAACTGTTCTCTTTGCTTTATTATACATATGTTGTTCAATTAGAAAGGTAATTCCTGAAATTTCTTTGTTAAACTCCAACACTATATCCAGCCACACACTGGGGCAATCTACAGATCCAGATGCATACGCATCTCCGAGATCCAGATCTTCATAGACCGCTTACATGTACACAGAGTGCTGTACAGCAGATCCAAATCTGACGCCTGTGTAGCCACAATCTTAAAGCAGCTTACGGAGATGCGCATTCATCTGGATTTGAACGCCCGTGTAGATTGCCCCTATGAGGCTGACACTATAAAGCTATGAGTTAAGAACCCTTTCCTGACTTTTAATGACAGGGGAAGTACCAAGAAACAAGAAAGTAATTAACTTATCTCATGGTTTCTGAAGCACTTGATCTTTGATAAGCCGTCAACGTAACAATATTAACAGATGAGGCTAATGTTCTTACAACCAGACTACCGTCAAGATGAGGAGAATCTTTAATGGCACCTTGAAGATCTTAAAAAAAGGAAGCATTTTGGATAAAAATTTTACAAAAGGGTACAACTGTTGTCATCCTTCCAACAGAAGAGGATGACATAATATTAATTGATGCTTATCTACACTGTGATAGTAGCACTAGAGCTATTGTCTTTATTTGCAAGAGGGATCATGTTAACTTAAGGTGTCTGGCCTATGCGCCGTCCACGCGTACCAGTACGCGCTAGTTGCCGAGTTGGTAAGTGCCGTAATACACATGCGCATATACTCTGAGTAGTGTTATGAAGCTAAAAATTGCCATATTTTAATATTTTTCTGGAAAATTAGTTTGGTGACGCTCAATTTTTATTGTTTGTTTTATTTGAAAGAACATACTTGTGCGCAACTTTTGTAAAAAAATTGACATAAAATTACAGGGGGAAGTTTTTGAATCAACACTAAATAATGTCAATTTTGCCACATTTGCCATAGACCCCTGTACTAATTTTTCCCAAAAAACTTCCAAAATGCTGTTTTTAATTCAACTCGCATGAAAAAACGAGGTGTTGACCCCCAATTTTTATTTTTAAAATCGGTTCTACATCGATAAAATATCGGGCTGATCTACCATGGACCAGACACCTTTATTAAATCTTTTCACCACCAACATGTCTGTTATTTTGCTATTTTATTACAGGTCTGATGTGTGAACTATTATGGTCAGATCCTCAAATCTTACCAGGGAGGTCACCAAGCAAGAGAGGTGTAGGGTGTCAATTTGGGCCTGATGTCACTAAGAGATTCCTGGAGAAAAATAACCTTGAATACATCATCAGAAGTCATGAAGTGAGACCGCAAGGATACGAGGTTATGCATGATGGCAAATGTATCACAGTCTTCTCAGCACCTAACTATTGGTGAGTAGAAATCGTGTATGGACACCAATTCTTTACATTATTGTATTTCTAGCCTCATCTTTTTCAGAAATATAATTTTTGATAAGTAAAAAGGTGGGTTACTCTTATAACCAAAAACATTGTATTACCCAACCCAATGGCTATGTATGGCTCTCAGACTGTGACTGTTTGAAATGTATAGAGCTCCCATGGAAGTGGTTAGTGCAACAGTAGGCCTACTTCCTCCATCTTGCATCATAAACCTTTTCAAAATCCATTCGGAAATCTCCGGAACATTGATCACATACTCATAGCCATTTTTTCAACCAATCATGTACAAGCTCATTAGTGTGCACGATTTTGTCAACAAAATTCAGTGCAATACAAGTGAAAAATAAATAGAACTAGACCCATACATTTATTAGATACACTAATTCTGAACAACTTTTGGCTGATGGTACCATAAGCTCACCAACACAAAGAGTGAAATTTCCATTTGATATCGGCTGATTAAGCTTAAGATTTCAAGTCACATCAGGGCGATCACACTTAAAGTGACTCGTTAGTGCTAATGCCAATTACAAGTTCGAATTTGCACGCAACCAGTTAACGAGAACGTGAACTTAATATTCTGGTTATTGTGTTGAAGAGTCACTTTTTCTGTTGGCAATTGCCGGAAAATGTAAAATCAGCTTCGGAAATTCTTGGAAAGTCATGTTTAGAAAAGGTCTATTGAATTCCGTATTTCCTCTCCATTCCCAGGCAGCACTGTATGTGCGATTGGCTACTGGTTAATACAAGTCTGCTTCTGTAGATTTTCCTCCAACAACTTCGATTTTCCTCCAACCACTTCCTGCATCTAAAACTGGCCAGTAAATCTGATGAAAAAGCCTCACAGAAAGCTTTTCTAGACACTGATGAGTTATATTAGGCCAAAAAAAAAATGTTTACTTGTCCTCGACCGACCGACCGATTCCCACGCTGCGACTGTATAACTTTTTCTTTTTTTAAAGGTTTTTTTTTTTCCAAATTTCTTCACATAAATTGCGAAATTCCAATGATGAACTCAAGTCCTAGGTATGACGTCACAAAATTAATATTCATATTTTAATACCAGGTCTACCGATTGTGAACATCAACATGGAGGAAATCGGAAGGCCGTAAATTTAGCGTAGTTTTCGGTACTTTTCACCATATTAATTGATGAGCGAGTATTTCTATTGCATCTAAACATAAAATGGAACTCAGAAACTAATATAAAGTGAAAAATGTTTTTGGAGTTCATTTGGGTTTTTGAGATAAAAACAATTTTAGTCTGGCAAGTGAATCAAGGTTTCTGAATTTTACTCCTGTGTAAATTAAAATTAGCATGCTGACTGTTGGAAGAGGAAATATTAAAATGTTACTGGTATCTTCAAGTTTGAATGTATTCTGGTTTTGTTTGGTGTGTGTCTAATTTATCATGAGTGTATGTGTATAAGACATAAATCCGGGCATTGTACCTGGTAAAATAAGATATATTTAAAAAAAAAATACCGACCGACCGACCGACCCGAGGTTTCAAATTCAGTTCAGGACAAGCAAACATATTTTTTTTGGCCTTAGGTTAAAACATTGCATACATTATCTTTTATTGGTTATAATTAGCCTTTCTTAGTTTAACATATGGCAGAGACATGGATAGGACTCAAGGAGATTACTTTACCTTGCCAGTTGCTCCACAACTTCCAGTTCTTATTGTATCTAGACATCTGTGCTTCCGCTAATGATAATGTCCTGCCTTATTAATGTCATCAACACAACCGCTCCTAATATATTCACTTGAATGGGTCGCTGTCCAGAAATATTTGCTCCAAAAATAACTTAGGTCAATTCTTCATGTTATAACATAAAATATCCCAAATTCATGGTTTGGTGCACTAATTTTTGTAAAATTTTCTTTTTTCATTTCAGTGACCAGATGGGCAACAAAGGAGCTTTCATTACTATGGGTTCAGATTTGGAGCCAAATTTCACAACATATGTCGCAGTGGTAAGTCTGTCTTCAATTTTATAATATGGCATTGATCATGACTTTGTAGCATCTAAAAACATTGAGTAAATATAAGATTTGTTTCATTTTAATTTGATTTAATGTATTTTATATGTAGTTTTCACTCATTTTAAACACTGCAAGTCATTATAGGCCAAATAATAATTTATTCGACATTGTAAACAAAAAGCCAGAGTACAGGGCCCCATATAAACATGCATACAAACATGCAATATATAGCAGGCATGTAATAGATACCTTTCCATACTTACAAATCAAATGTTCCCTATGATTTTGATTCCATGAGATTTCTTCGTTTAAAAACATCTCCTCGGAAAATTTAAAGTAAAAAATCAGAGATTTTCACCTGGATTCGAACCTGGGACCTCTCGCTTCCCAATCTGATTATCACTATGTCAAGCCACTGAGCAGGCGCTGCCATGGCACCGATTTCGTGGTCATAGCTAACTCGGGTCTATGATGTATTTGGACGTATTTCTTAACTTTGTGGAATGGGATATTGTGAGATTCAGTGGGGTTAGGGTTAAATGAGTGGATGTAAAATATGTGACTGTCCACTACGAATGAGCGGTAAATCAGGCCTCTTTTGAAATTTTCACTTTATAAATTATTTGCAAAGGATTAAATTGCACTCAAAGAACTGCACTCGATATCAAGAAGTCCAGGTATGGTCTGTTAGTGGATGTAATGGTGTTAAAGGTTAAACTAAGATATATGTAAAAGTTTTTAAAGGAGCCCTGTCCGATCGGGTCAGATTTTTTTTCAAACTTGTTGAGATTTTAATACAAAATATTCTTCATATTTTTCTCATTACTCATATGAAATTTTGAAACATGTTCCGTATCGGACATATGAGTTAAAATGTGTCTAATTATGGTAACCCATAAAATTATCTATACAGTGAAGTATAGGCACCTGTAAAATACAAAATTACTCATTAAATAAAAACAGCTGGGCAGATTTAAATAAAATTTGGAATGTAAACACTTTTAGTGGTGATCTTCAATATGACGGTAAAAGCTAAAATTTGAGAAATCTGACCATTTTGTATTTCAACTCATTATATTGATACAAAACTTTGCAGATGGGTAAATACAAGAAAGGTCATAATTCAGCGAAATAACTTTTTTTTGCAGATTTACAATCTTTATGTTTAATAATAAAGGTTGATTAGATAGGGATTTCTGGTTTCTTTTTAGAACAATTGCTCAAGCAATACATTTACAAATGAATACAGTAGCAGCCTTTAATACAAAACTTTATGCTACTGTATTCATTCATACTGTATTCATTTGTAAATGTATTGCTTGAGCAATTTTTCTAAAAAGAAACCAGAAATCCCTTTTTAATCAACCTTTAGTATTAAACTTAAAGATTGTAAATCTGCAAAAAAAAGTCAATTTCCCTGAATTATGACCTTTCTTGTATTTTCATCTGCAAAAAATCAATTTTACTGAATTGTGACCTTTTTTATGTATTTTCATCTGTAACACAAAATGATGTTTTAGTTGCTAATGGCGAGAACAATAAATCTCAACTCACTGTAGTCATATGTCAAAAATTGTCCAAAACAGCACCTTTTATGTACTCTTCATACAGAATGCTTGTGCTGCTGTATAATAAATTTTGTAACAGTCTCTGAAATACTAAGTTTTGTATTAAAGGCTGCTAATGTATTCATTTGTATTGCTTGAGCAATTGTTCTAAAAAGAAACCAGAAAACCCTTTTTAATCAACCTTTAGTATTAAGACTCAAAATACATGACAATAATTTAACAGTACTGACTTGTGTATCCCTATGTTGTGACAATTTATCATTGCATTTTCTTTCTTTTTTTTTTGTTTCTTTCAGCCACATCCCAATGTAAGGCCCATGGCCTATGCCAACAACCTGTTTGGGTTTATGTGATGATGGGAACTGACATCAATCCCAGTGTGTGAAATCCATTCATACTCTTATGTTATCTTCCAATCTCCAATTAAGTGCCAGTTGAGTGAGGGATGAGGCAACTAGCCTGTAAGGTCGAAGGTCAATTATGGAAGGTGAAAGTAGATGGTCGCTGAATTCAACTTGCTTTTAGTTCAGAGTTTGTATGAACTTTTGATTATAATTGATAAGAAATGTTATTCTTAGTAGAAGTGAAAGTGATCCCAGTTTTAGAAATTGTTTTTAACCATCATCAATATTGATATGGGTGAATCATTATATTCACCCACTCTATGAGAATGGATGGATCCATGTGTCTTTTTAAAGTGACAGATCGTCAAGTGAGTTCAAGAAAGTCGTATCTGCAATGGCTGCCCTAAGTTATATATATTTAACACCTTGTATCAAGAATGTGAAAAATCACTCAAAATGTTCCTGTCTTATGATTGGAGGTCATGCAGTGTGCAATGCAAATTTATGACATATGGCAGCTATTGCAGATACGACTTTCTTGCACTCACATGATGAGATATGGTATATTCTCGGTTTTATGTACTTGATGAAACAAGATTTGTCCGAACAAAGATGTATATCATGTGATTCATGCACAAATTAATGTATGTTTTTAGTACATAACATAATGCAGCATTGTCTAGCCTCAGTCAAACGTGACTTATTACCAATGATATTGATTTATGTCATATTTGCATCTTTGTTCTTGTATGTACTGAATACTGTTGTAAGGCTCAAAACATAGTTGGCCTCCAAACAAAATTTTCACTACCAAACATTTGGTCCTGACGTCACCAAATATTTGCTATCAAATTTAAAGTATGAACCGGTGACAAACATTTGGTGCAATGTATATGGCAATTCAATACATGTGCAATCTAGCGCGAAATTTTATTTGGTCTCAACTCGGTGTTGAAGTTATTCTATTTGGAGTCACTCGTCATTTTGACGTTACGACCAAATGGTCGCAAAAATTTTGTTTGGAGGCCGACTATGTTTTCGACCTATGAGGCACTGTTTAACCCTGGTAACAATGCAGCATGGATAAGTCATCTTTTAGATCAAGATGCATTTAATTAATATTTAAGACTGGGGTATAAATGTCAGTTTTACCACTTTTCCCAGAGGACCAAGCATAGACCAATACCATAGCACTCATACTATACAGTACTGAATGGATTGAACTCCCAAGCAGCTCCACATATAACACTTGGGTTGATTAAGGACCTGATGTCAATCATTTTGCCCTGGTTTATTATTTTTAACATATAAATAGACAACATCTGATACCTGACATTCTTGCCCAAGTGACGAAGCAGAACCTTTTTTTGTCATAATAGAAAGTTGTTTCAAATAGCACATGTATATGGCCACTTTCATGATCATAATTTATGCTGCATTTAAAAATAGTTTTTATTGTTGATTGAGCAAGTGTTGAGAGTCTTGTGTCACTTACTTTTCAACAACTCACTGTATCTCCTCATACAGGAGCGTACCGTTGTTGATTCATGATGAATCCACAGTTGATATTCAAATTAGCGCGTCACACATGGCAGAGCGTTTACGGTAGTGCGTTTGCGAAGTACACATAAGTCTGTACTTCTCATCGCGCGTCGGGCTCTTATAGTATGTACAAAAGTCAAGTGCTTGGGAACAATTGAAAACGTCAAAGCAGCAACTAGCACTTTGCTTCAGATTCTGCTAAATATTTTTTATGAAGATGAGTAGGCCAGCAACTAGCACTTTGCTTCAGATTCTGCTAAATATTTTTTATGAAGATGAGTAGGCCAGCAACTAGCACTTTGCTTCAGATTCTGCTAAATATTTTTTATGAAGATGAGCAGGCCTAACTGTTAAATTCAAAACATTTAGAATTTAATTCATACTTTTTCAGGAAGATTTTCTTGTTGAAAGGTATTCAAACACGCCACAGAGTTGTTTATCCCAAATCAACAACTCTGCATATTTTTATCATGCTCGGGTGGCTAAAGCCACCCTCGCGTGATAAAAATATGTGGACGATTGGATGCATTGTTGTTGATTCGCGATGAACAACTCTGTGGCGTGTTTGAATACCTAAATGTATAGCTCCATCAAATAAGCCTGTGATGATCATACAAATATTAACTGACTATGAGTGTGATGGTTGAACTAACATCATAAAGTAAAAGCTGTACTGTTCCATCAGCTGTAACGGTGAGTGAAATGGGATATACATATTTAACTGAGTGATGATATTTCTACCATCGCAAAAATTTAAGATAGTTAACATTTGTTTTATATCGTCATTCATTTATAAATTCTTTAACCTCAAACTATTGATAACTTCAGTATCATCCAACAGTGGTTGAGCTGATCTTAGAAAAAAAAATGGTGAGTCTGTTACTTAGCTACTTGGCGCATGCATATTTCAGTGCAGCGCAGTGATTGTTGCTGATGGTAAAAACTATCAAATGGCAATAAACCAATGATATGTTTAGAATATATAAATGAGTGATATAATGCCCTGGGGCCGATTTCACCAACATTTAGCGATGGTCGCTAACCCCGCTTTGATCGCTAACTCCAAAAATGATCGCTAAAAAGCGATTATTTTTAACAATTTAGCGATCATTTGAAGTTAGCGATCAAAATTGGGTTAGCGACCATCGCTAAATGTTAGTGAAATCAGCCCTTTGCACGGGAGCTGTGGTGCATTGTCTTGGATGAGACAGAAGTAATTGGATCCTTAGCACAGACTCAAAAGTGTTGATATTTTACACACATGATCATCAATTTTTTTCATTCTGAAAATGCTCTGTAATGTTTTTCAAAATGATTTGCTGCACAAATTTATCAATTAACTATGTTAGAAAAACCAGAAATTGACCAGCTACTTAAGCTTTCGACATCTTTGCCGACGTCTTGATCACAAGTGGCGATATCCATTGCTTTTCCCACTAGTGTTGTCCTTCCTAGAGGGCAAAGTTCTTTTGTTCAGCAGCGGATCGTTTACGTGATCAAGAGAATACGATTTGCTGCATATTTGAGTGGGTGGCACAAATTGTGGACATGTGTAGAGATAAACTTCTTTCAATACTTATATAAGATCTACTTTCATTTTATCTTGTCAAAAAAAAAGCGCAATTTAATTTTTAATGATCAATAGAAATAAACACAGTGATTGCGCTACTGTTGGCATATTGTGGTAGACAAGGGATATATAATATGTACATTACAGTATAATTCTTTTGTACTGTTAGCATCTCACAATGGTGCAAAATAAATCTTATTTATTCCTGAACAATGATAGGACTTCGGTAATGAATTATGCCAAATTTTGTATCAACCTAATCATGGATAAGGTCCCAATTTTACTAGAGTCTTTATGATATCTTAGCATGTACT
>JXSR01S018969.1:127611-139820 GCA_000969725.1 Ophiothrix spiculata | reverse complement strand
GCTACACATTTTTTTTAAAGTCAAAAAGGCTATGCGCTACGCGGAAATCTTTTTTTTTTTTATTACGGTTTTAGGTCACTATTTTTTTAGCAGCCGAATTGTTTCCCTTTTTTATCTCTCGATGTAAGGAAAAAGAAAAAAATATCCTGAAAACCTAAAAAAAAAAAAGAAATTCGGTAAAACACAAAGCTGAGACAAGAGTTCTTTTTTTCTTTGGCCTTAGCATCTTGCAATGGTGCAAAAATAAATAAATCTATTTATGATCAATGATACGACTTCGGTAATGAATTATGCCAAATTTTGTATCAACCTAATCATGGATAAGGTCCCAATTTTACTAGAGTCTTTATGATATCTTAGCATGTACTTCTGACCCTCCATGACCAAAGGACTAAGATGCTAATGCTATAAATAGCATTAAGTTGAATATGTTACAAATATTGAGATAATTTTGAGCTTGTCTGTTTTTCCTCATATTATAAAAATTTATTACCTTAGGTCTGCACAAAGTTTGCTGTAGAGGTAATGAGAGCCCGGTACAGAGTCAGATCAATCAATATGCTCTGTGGGTTCTTTGTGTGTGGAGGGTAAGACATATGGTATTATCTGTAAAATCTCAAAACACATACTGCCATGTGAGTGCAAGAAAGTCGTATCTGCAATAGCTGCCATTGGTAGATAGCTGCCATTTTTCACAAATTTGGATTGAATTTAGTATAATATACAATCTTGGGTCAGTGGCTCTTGAAATGGTTCTTCATTTGAAGAGCCACTGACACAAGGAAGAGAAATTTGAGGGATTTTTCACATTCTTGTGACAAGGTGTTGAAAAAATGTAACTTAGGGCAGCCATTGTAGATACGACTTTCTTGCACTCACATTACGAATTAATGCCATTAAGTGTTTAAATGAATTTCTATTGATTAAGCATATTTTGAAGTGGTATTTTTCACGTTACATTTATTTTCGCGCAAGATACTGTTAGTGCGAAAATAAATGCACTACGAAAATTAATGTGTATTTGTTGCAAAAGAAATTCCATACATGTACTCAGCCTATGTTCAAGTGCGCGAAAATAAAAACGTGCAAAATGGTCCAAAATTGGCCATGCGCGAAAATTACTGATTGCAAAAATATTGGCCTTTACAGTATTTCTGTGAAGAAAGTCCTATAGACGAATCCAATTTCATGTATTATGCACCTAATTGATCGGCCATTACTGGGAGGCATCCTCTCAAGACATCCTAAATTGAGGCATGATTGGCGCAATTTTCAAATTGAATACATTCATGCATTTAAAAATAATACAATATTGATCTTTAAAACACTCAGTACACACCCGATATGGATTGTTAAAAGACCCATTAGGAGCAGAAGCCCCCCAGTTATGGCTGACTTTTACAAAACATGACATGGCTAGTCTGATTCATCTATAGGCAAATCAAACATTTATTGGACAGTGTAAACAGAAATCCAGGTTGCAGGGCTCCATGGTTTGTAAATGCAACCCTTACACTGAATACTTGTTTTCATTGTCCAATAAATTATTATTTTGCCTATAGCGATACTTAAGTGAAAAAAATGGGTGTTCATTCAAGATACTGTATGCACTCATGCAATTCAACTGTTGATTTTCTGTATGAACGAGGGGTATCACAAAGTTTTAAAGATCACCAAGAAGAAATACAGCCAGGAATATGATTTCATTTTGTGACCCTTAAGTCATGTTTACATAGCCACTGTGTAAAGTAACACATTTCTCCCACCTAAAACTGTCTGTCCACAGACTGACTTTGTGGAGGTCCTCTTATAGCCAAAAAACATCCACATTGTATGTTGCTAAAATCAACATTTTCAGGTCAGCCATGCTTTAGTACGTCATTATGGTTTTCGTCTCCTTGTTTCCTTGAGCAAGAAACTTTACTCTTCTTGCTCCGTGGTCAGACAGTCACGTAAAGCTGTGGGTCCCCTGTAAGAATAGACTCCTTCATGGGGTATGCATGTCATGCAAGTACTTGTATCATTGATTGATTGATTGATTGATTGATTGATTATGACATCATACTTTGTCCAATTTTCATAAATTTGGAAAGAGGAGAGCCTATCAAATATCTAAACTTTTTATGTGTGTTCATAGAAATACTGGTTGTAACCCTTCAAATGCAGGGCTTTAATCTTTCCACATATCTTTAATTTCTCCATGCAGTTTATCTGGTTAGCGGAGGCAGGTTGTTGACATCTTTCGACACCTGTATGGAAAGTATAAATGCCATTGATATCATTTTTGTACCATAATGTACACAAGGACAAGTGACCATCCTGACAATTGTCCATCGATATAGCTCCTTCCCTTCTAGGTGATCTTTAAAACTTTTTGACACCCCCTCGTATATCGCCTTTACAGATGAGTTAATTCATATCAGTATGCAACTAATACAGGATACTGATCAGGACCCACTACAAGACGCCCTCATAGGCATAACTAGTGATGCTTTGTAAACTAAGAAGGCCATTAGGTTGCTTGGTGCAATAAAATTTGCGCACAATAATAATAAGTGTTAGTATTTATCATTATCCAGATGCTGGATATGACAGTTCCTGTTTCAATGCAATTTATGAAGCTGCAAGGATGTTTACAACTTGTCATGTAAGTGCAAAAAAGTCGTATCTGCAATGGCTGCCTTGTGTTACATTCTTTAACACCTAGTCACTAGAATTTCACAACTCCCTTTAAATTTTTCTGCCAAATGTCAGTGGCTCATGAAATGGTTCTTCAGGTGACGGTGTCACCTGAAGAACCATTTCAAGAGCCACCGACCCAAGACTTCAGATTATACAGTGTGCAGTCAAAAATTAATGACAAATGGCAGCTATTGCAGATACGACTTTCTTGCACTCACATGACGAACTATAGTTGAATTGACCAAGAATATTATATTGTGTATTTCATCATACAATAATCATGTGTGTGTTGTGTTTTAGGAAGGTAGTGGTCTGCAATTTCAGAATGAAGGATTAGAGATGCAATCCATGATCCAATTCTCATCCTCTAATCCCTAACCAGTCATCACCATCAATAATAAAATTTGTCACTAATAAGAATCCTTCTGTGTTACAAGTCTGAAACCTACATTGCAAATGTTTCTAATTATGGCTAGGGACCAACTTCACTAACATTTAAATGCATCAAAATACATTTTAAGATTGGAAACCTCAGTTGTTGTTAAAGCAATACTATAAGATTTTGATCAGAAATGGTTTTAAGTAAAAACAGCCTAAATTGAAGGAATGCAACTATTTAAAAGCGTTTTTAAGGGTATTTTGTCAACAATTTGTTTTGCCACAGAAAAATTGATAAAAGGACAAACGTGCTTTCCGATACTAATACACGTGGAATTAAATTCGGGATCCTGAATTTAATTCAACAAGTGGCCATAACAGGAAAAGTAAGCATATTAAGCAAAATCGTTCTGATATCTAACAAAAGCAAACCAAAAAAGCTAAAAAGAAAATAATCAAAAGTCGTGGGTGACAGGGAGCGCTTCATTTTAACACTTTATAGTATTGCTTTAACTATCAAGCACCTTTCTACTCTTCGTATCGTTATTAAGCTTTTATTTCCTTACCTAACAATGCTACATGTGCTTATGAGGGTTTTTATGTTTAATGAAATGCAATTCTCTTGTAATTGAAATGCATCTTGGTCACAATATATTTACGATGCATTAAAAACATTAGTGTAATCAGTCCCAAGGTCAGGACAGCTAAAACAACACAGTAGTTTACAGAAATTTTTAAAGTTATTAAACTGTTACCCAAAATATAGTGACCAAAACCATGTGAAATTTTTGTCAGGCATTTTGTATTATCATTTTAGGTGAAGTTTTAGTCACATCAGGTTCGTGAATTGCATCTTTGATCTTTGAACTACACAAAAGTTAGGTGATGGAAAGGATATACGTGTATAATGTCAACACAACTTTAAAATCAAGATATCTTGAATGAAAGAATGAATACAAGAATGTTGTGTTCTGAATATACCTATTTAAGGCCAAAATACACTTCATAATTTTTCTGAACTCAAACCACCATTCACAATAAGTGTTCTAGTGATTATTCATTGAGCAGGGGAAAAATGAAATCAGAAACATTTAACACCATGAGAAAAATTTTGGAGTGAAAATTTTTATGAGAAAAATGTCCAAATGTAAAAAATAAAATTTGCCTCAAAATTCAAATGGATGACCTCTCTCAATATGTGATCTTGAAAATGTGATGTAATGTGTTTGTGATATGAAACATTCTTCACCTTGTACACTACAAACAAAAATTAGAATGAAAGTGTTCATTTAGAATTAGAATTTACACCATGAGAAACAAGTGATGATTACAAAATTCTGAATGAAAGTGTTCTAAAAATAATGAAGTATATTTTGGCCTTTAACATACTACCGTCAAGTCTGTCAAAGACTTTGGTATGAAAATTGTATTATTACTGTTATTTTATTTAAGAAATTGAAATGAATTATGTACCAAATCTTTATACTAGTATACCTATTATAAATGTTTGATGTTTTACCAAAATATTCAATACTTTTCTGTAAAATAAATCTACCTGTTTGGTAAATGTTGTGGTGCATTTGTCATTATTCACCTTAACAAATGTGATGACTCACCCCGAAAAGGGGAACTTTGCGACAGAACACTTTTCGAGATACTGATGAAAATAGGTTGCAAAAAATATAGAAAATAATAAGAATTTCCAGCAGATTTTCTGTTGTAAAATGTGATTGCCTTGATCAATTTCGACAAATAAGGTGTCATTTTAAAGCTTAGAAAATGCTTTAACAGATGAAATGATAAACTCAAAATTGATATCATCTGCAAAGTCCCCCCTTTCGGGGTGAGTCATCACAAATATGCCTAGCATCATGGTAAAATGGACTCCTACACAAATATGCAGTCTTTATATTTGAAATAATATTATAAACCCAAACTTGACGCAATAGAATACTGAATCCACTCATCCAATTCAACTATTGGCCTTCTGAATGAATATGTCTTCATTTTTGAACTATGTATTTACTATCGGTGTGCCAAAACTGTGACCACCCATAAGGTTGGCATTTTTCATTTGCGCTATAGTATATAATGCACATACGAGGGGGTATCAAAAAGTTTTAAACTTTACCCAGAAGGCATTGAGCTATATCAATGAAATTTTGTCAATATTGTCACTCGTCTTTATGTACATTATGGTGTAGAAATTGTCTTATAAGTAGTTTAATTTTTTTACAGGTGGTGATTGATGTCATCCATCTACCTGCTTAAAATATAAGCTGCATGGAGGAAATTGAGGCATGCAGCGTACTTAAGTCCCTGCATTTGAAGGGTTACAGGGCCTAGTAAATCGTATTGGCAACATCAAAGTTTAGTTGTTTGATACCATAGTAGGGTATTGATTCTTCTATCCATTGATACCAAAAGTATGGAAATTGGTCCATGAATGACGTCGCAATGGCGTAATAAACATGGCCGACCTGAAAATGTTGATTTTCATTGAAATATGAAATCAGATTTTTTTCATTAGAGAGAACCCCTACAATTATGGTCTGTAGACAGTCAGTTAAAAGTGGGAGAAATGTGTTACTTTGCACATTGACTATGCAAAGATGCCTAAAGTATCTCATAATAAAATTTTGCTCCTGGCACCATTTTTTCTGGGTAAAGTTTAAAACTTTTTGATGCCCCTCGTATAAATCATATGCTGACAAAATTGTGACTTTTTACAGATTTGAAATGTTCATGTCTTTTTTCAACTCTCCTAGCAAAATATCAGTTTCTTAATGTAGTCACATTGATAATGTTAAGTACTTCGGTTTAGAGCAATTTAAAATGACAAAAAGCATGGCCAGCTTTTTAAAAAACTCGAAAATGTGTGAAATATCAGGTCAAACAGTGTGAAAATGCGAGAATTCCTTGTAGACCCTGTGAAGAGCTTGGTCACAATAACTCGTATGAACAGTGACGAGCAGTGTTTAGTCCGTTTAAAAGGACCATGAGCAGCGAGCAAAACGAGCAGCGAGGGCGTCGCGTGCTCCTATTACATGGACTTAACACTGCTCGAGTGGCCATCTTGTTCCACATCTTTTCCATGCTTTATTGGTATCAATATCGGCTTATATCAAATTTAGACAACCTGATATTCAAATTTATGCCTTTTTTTAATTATGAACATTGCCTAAGCATCAGGATTTAGCGCAATTGTGCAAAAGCACCAAAATTCACGCTTTTGGTGGTGAATTGTGCTTTTTAAATCCATTGAGAATTTTCCCAATTTTTCCCAAAACACTCTTATTCAAACTGATCATAAAATCATAAACAAGTGAAACTTATGTAAACAATCCTTTTGGTAACCTATTTGTGTCGTATTTTTCTACAACGAATAGACAAAACACAGAAAGCTAAATAGAAATACGAAGTAATCATTGGTCATATTTGTAGGTTTCGGAAGTTTTTGTGTTCTTAACACAAAACTTGTATCTTGGTTAGAGCTCGTTTCTCCAAGTCTTAACTTTTTTTGAAAGAACAAATTTCACCATAAATCACACCAGATACATCATTGTAAGCAGCTCCCATGAAGTATTTGCACAGGGGACAAACAGCTTACATGACTTGCAAACTGCAGAGCAATTAAAGAGTAAAGTTTCTTACCCAAGAAGACGTGGACTTGAACCCTAGTCTTTGTTAAAGACGCTTTGTGGCATGGACTCAAATGAGCGCCGCGAGTCGATTGCCCTCAACGAGCGCAGCATTGTATCTTCGGCTAGTTGTAGAGGGCGATATATACATTACAATATACAATATGGCGATATATACGTACATTACAATATACAACGCCTTGGACCTGGGCCTTGTAGAATGGCTACTTGAACTCGCAACCTCTGTATTATGAGTCCCATGCTCTTAAGTGTTTAGCCATGCTGGTAGTTGAAGGGGGGGTCAACAAAATTTGTACGGGTATGTGCCTGCCGGACTTTGAAAAACTGACCATCATCTCAATACCTATTTTTGGCTCAAAAACCCACCCATCAATATACCAATTTTGATGGAAAGGCACCCAATTTTACTCAAAATTACGCAATTTTTCCCCCCAAAGCACCAAATTCATCCAAGACAAAAGCCACCAGATCGCTATACCAAATCTGTGAAAACCCACCCCAAAAGGCAGGCGCATATGTATACCTTGTCAATGTAAGTAACCCCCCCCCCCTCCTCCCCCGGGATTGAAACCCTTTAAAATTTATTGCACAGAGCAAATCAACAAAAACAAAACCCCCTGTTCGATTCATAAATATAAAGCAGGAGTTACTGGACTTTGTATACTGCCCAATTTAATGGTGTTGTTAAGCACGGGGCTCAAATTGTGGGTATTAAGTTTCACTAGAGTTCTGCCATGATCCAATTTGGGCATGCAGATTTATTGCTCATAGCGGGAAACCACTCAAATACAACTTTAACTAAATGGTACACAAAAAAATTGCGCATTACAACCAGATGCCACATCTTTGGCAAAATCCAAATATCCTCAATTTGATCCCCATGCCAACACAAAAATGGTGCCGAGTCTGCTATCTCCCCTCTATATCTTTATAGCCTTAGGGCCAAACCATAGTCGGCCTTCAAACATAATCAAACATTTTGTCGTGACGTCAAACTATGAGCGGGTGTATGTGTCAAAAAGGTGTCAACAAGAGAAAATTTGTCTAAAAAATTGACAAAGGTGTCTATTACAAACAAAAAGGGTGTCCTAAATACCCAAAAGGATGTGTAAAATCCATAATGGTGTCTAAACCCAAAATTGATATGTAATCCAAAACGGCGTGTGGAATCAAGAATGGTGTCCGAAATAAAAAACACATATGAGCACCCATAAATTGATGACACAACAAAATGCTTGGTAGTGAAAATTTTGTTTAAAGGCCAACTATGGTTTGGCCCTTATTGTATGTATACGAGGGGGTATCAAAATGTTTTTAAACTTTACCCAGAAAGGATCGAGCTTTATCAATGAAATTTTGTCAGAATAGTCAGGCATCTTTATGTACATTATGGTGAGGCGTCTTTATGTACATTATGGTGCAGAAATTGTCTCATAAGAAGTTTTACTAACTTTCTTTACAGGTGGTGATTGATGTCATCTACCTACCCGCTTAAAACGTAAGCTGCATGGAGGAAATTGAGACATGCAGCGTAATTAAGTCCCTGCATTTGAAGGGTTACAGGGCCTAGTAAATCTTATTGAGACAACCAAAGTTTAGTTGTTTGATACCATAGTATTGTATATAGTTTCCTCTATCCATTGATACCAAAATTATGGAAATTGGTCCATGAATGACATCACAATAGCATAATTAAATATAGCCGACCTGAAAATGTTGAATTTCATTGAAATAAAAAAATCTCATTTTTTCAATAGAGAGGATCCCTACAATAATAGTCTGTAGACAATGGGTTAAGTGGGATAAATGTGCTACTTTGCACATTGACTATGTAAAGATGCCTTAAGTATCTCATAATAAAATTTCGCTCCTGGCGCCATTTCTTCTGGGTAAAGTTCAGAACTTTTTGATAACCCATCGTATAAGTTGAAAGAAAGAGGGAAATCACAAAACAAAATAAGTGTAGAAATAAATTTAATCTTTTAATTGTCAATTTTATCAGACAAGAAATTTACATGAATCACTGAAAACAAAACAAAATCTTATTTATATCTTATTACATCAGACAAAAATTTACACAAAGTATATACCATATTGTTCCTCCATTGATTACTGGACTGTGATGCATCGTGGGACTGAAAAAGTGGGCACATGTTACTCTTATCAGTTCCACAATGTTCAATAAGCAATGGATTACAATTGTCTATTGACACTCCAAAGTGTCCAACATTTTCAATATTATATTTTGTAATGGTAAGGTGATATACCAATTGAATGAATCTTCAAATGGTGTATTTTGTTATTTTTCATATTATAGAAATCACAATATTTTAGTCAAATTTCGGAAACTTTAATGAATGACAGGAGTGCACGCAACCACAGCGGTTTAATCATACTGTGCTATTCAGTTATACATGATATGGTTTGCATATGACTAAAAATAACATTTATACAAAATCACCAGATGAAAAAGTATGAATTAAAGGGCAAAAAGTATGCAGGATTGTATACTAAGGCTGAAACCACAGTCAGTCTCCAAACAAAATTTTCGCTACCACACATTTGGTCGTAACGTCAAAATGACGAGTGACTCCAAACAAAATAACTTCAACACAGAGTTGAGACCAAATAAAATTTCACGCTAGATTGCACATACATTGAATTGTCATATACATTGGACCAAATGTTTATTACCCGTTCATACTTTAAATTCGATGGCAAATATTTGGTGACGTCACAACCAAATGTTTGGTAGGGAAAATTTTATTTAGAGGCTGACTATGGTTTCGGCCTAACATAGTAGTTAAACCACCGACCAAACAATATGTTTCGACCTGATTTTCCACTGCGTTATTTAAAGTTCTGTCATATTTATGGAATTACAGTTGGCTGGTTGATTGGCCAGCTTAAGGTTATAATTAAGTGCATAAATATGCATCAATAACTCCTTTAAATAATGCAGTAAATGAAGTTGCCTGCAAAAATGGGGACATTGTAAGGAGTAGAATTTCGTTTTGCTTTGCGAGAATCAAAAATTGATTGAAACAGTTACAATAACTACATATTTCAATAGAGAAACTGATTCTCATATCTGGATGCTATGTGAATCAATTGAGAGAGATGATTCTCACATTCTTGCCAAATTTCTAGCCCTGAATTTTAATTCTGGAACACTCATATTTATGCATAATTATACACGTACTATATTTTAAACAATACAGGTATGGTAACTAAATTACCTTTAATGGTCATGTTTTTTGAGGTGAGGCCAATTTGCGTTACATATCACTCACTTCATCCATACCTAACACCTTCCTGGTAATGGTTGATTAGAGTTGATAAATACTATTATTTTGCTATTATTTTTTATTGATTTTATAGACTATTACATTATCTTCAAAACCATACCAAAATTATGACATTTTATGGGATTGTTGAAAAGATATGACAAAAACTGATGCATTAATCACTCTCAATGTAACAAATCCACCTTTTATGGGTGCCCACATTAAAAAGCATGACCATATATTGAAGTGTTCTCTGTCATACTGACTACCTACAATCCTAATGGAAACCCTGTTCATTGAATACTTTCAAACCATATGGAATACAGACAGGTTAGAATCAGTATGGATTATTGTATTTTTGTCAATTTTCCCCATTTGCATGTTTTTTAATGCCATTGCTTGCTGATTGTCATTCTGCATCACAGTTGATCTGCATACCTAACACACTTAGGCCAACAAATACAATTGTTTGTTTGTCCTCGCCTGACCGGCCGTCAAAATTTGGCCCGACCGTGTGCTTTATAAAGTTTTTATTTTATTTTTCAACTCTTATTTGACAAATTTTTATGCAAAAAGATAAAAAAAATTCACAGAGAAAGTCTTCAAATCGTAAAAATATGATAGGAATTGACATGAACTGTATTTTTCAATGTAGATGACCTCTTAAGAATCAGCAGTATATTGTTCTCGTAAGTTAAGTTTATTTGTTGTTCAATTTTTCAATTCTTTAAGGTGAGTTTCGTGTACATTTATTACAAAAAAAAAAAGCCAACCTACCGACCTTACCTTTTCAGAGGCTGTTATGGACAAACAAACAATATCTTTTTTTTTTGCCTTATGGCCATGATATACTTACAAGACGCAGCTAGCGTCTGTTTGATTTTATACGCTATGAAGAGGCAAACCAGACGCTAGCAAGTTAAAATATTTTCAACTTTAGCATCTTCGTTAGCATCTAGCTAGACGCTAGCTGAACTAGACGCTAGCTGCGTCTTGTGAGTATATCATGGGCATCATTTCCATGGAGTGCTGGATTTGTTGGTCTTTGAGCACACAGTACATCATCACATTAATTCAAGAAGGTTGTATCTTCAATAATTGCCAAATTGTAAGATGTTTATTGAATACCTTGTCACTAGAATGCTAAGGGTGGGTTTATACTTTGACGACGACGGAAGGCAACGAACTTGAAAATCAGTAACAACCATCAGTGACACCTCAACGACAAGCGACGGCTGGTAGCCACCTTGCCTTACGTAATGGAATGAAGGTTGACGACAAGTCACAGAAGTTGACGACGGGTCATGGATGGTTTCAGTGGCCAACAAAATCTGAACGACATCACAACTAATTTTATGTCATCATAAAATTTAGAAAAACGGTCAGATTTTGTTGGTCACCATGACCCGTCAACAGCCTTCGCTCCTTAAGTCAGCTAAGGTCACTACCAGATGTCACTTGTCGTGAGGTGTCGCCGAAGGTTGATACCATCCGTTAACAAATCTTCATTTGATTGTCGAGTCTGTTACCTTCCAACAATGACAAGTCGTCACAGTGTACACCCACCCTTAAAATACCCTCAAAATTTAACTTCCATATAGATGTCATTGGGTCTTCAAATGGTACTTCAGGTGAAACAAACACATATGAACCATGACCCAAGGTTGGGCATAACACTGTATAATCATAATAATACAAATGGATGAAAAATCGCAGCTACTGCAGTTCCATCGTTCTTGAATTCACATAGTGACATATGATACAAGATGCAGTCTACACAGAAATGAATATCCTTCTGAAAACTAATCCAATTTATGCCGTCTTTTTCCTGTGTGCATTCAATAATATTTCAATGGAAAGAAATGCCAGCTGATGCTGCAGTTACAAGGGTTTTTATCAGTTTTTTGCATACATATAGAGCTCAAATTGTAGCTGGCATCAGTACACCCCCAGCATTGGCCACTCATTAAGTATCATTGATGTACAACGTAGCCTATATAGGCATACAGTTTCTGTGATTTACTCTGGACAAGAATTGTGGATGGCAGACAGAAATGTGGAGTTCATGCTATGTCTCTTCCAAAAATCCCCCCCCCCCAAAAAAAAGCTTGAATTAAACACAAAATAAATGATGGTAACTTTGTCCTACACAAACAATATAAAAATGCATTGGCATCATAAGAACACAGTTTTGATTTTT
>JXSR01S018969.1:0-16781 GCA_000969725.1 Ophiothrix spiculata | reverse complement strand
ATTGGTACCAATAACTCAATTTTGACTAAAAGTGGAGTTATTCCCTTTTGGAACTGAGCTCTTCATATATTCACAAGCTGAACTACACAACATATAAAAAATGTATATGTAATAAAAACTGCACAGCCTACCTCCTTCTACCTCAAGCCACAAATATATTAAAGGAGGGGGGGGGGGCACTCAGATATATTGATGTACACATGCATGAACATAGGTTTACAAAATACCCCTACACAAGTTTTAGCTTCCCTTGAAGATATACCCCTAAACAAGGATTTAAGTGCAATTTTACTCTAAATTTTACCCCCCCCCAAAAAAAAAAAAAAAAGAAAATGGCTGTGTTTGGTCCTAAATAAAGTGATCTTATTCACTTTCAATCTTCAACAACAACCCTAAATTCACCTTTTTCTTGTACACGCATGCTTACACTTTATACTTTTGTACCTACCCCCGGGCCGACCGGTATATTGCTAGTTGTAATTAGCTACTACTAACTAAATTTATTATCAAAAAGCAAAGGTGTTTCTTTATTTAACTAATGTTATAAAAGTTTTAAATAAGAGCTTTCTTAAATTTGGATTTTTATCTTAATTTTTGTTAAATAATGTCAAACATGATTTTTGGAAAAAAAATGAAAATCTTGACCTTCTTCTGTCAATTTTTTAAAAGTAATTATATAAAAATAATAAAGAAAGTCATTCCTAGACATTTGTTTATAGATACTGGAACGTGAAAACAAAATCGAAATTTAATGAATGCAAATTTGAGTTAGTATTTCTGCAAATGTTTAGCGTAAAAGTACAATATTTGGAAGTTTGTTTTTTAAATCGGCCATTTTACTTACAACGGACATTGACATCATGTTAGGAAAAATAATCCACTTTATAGAAATGCAACTTTTTTATATGATTTATATAAATATTTTGAGAGCTTGAGTACAAAAGCCTATTTGTGACCTTCCAGCCCGTATTAGCAGTAAATGCCAGAAACTTCGTTTTGCGCTACAGGTGAAAATACATGTCAACGTCATAATTTGCCGAAATTGATTTTTTGACAGATTCACAATCCTAGTGCTTCCTTCAAAATACCAGCAAAGTTTCATTTCAAGAAAATGATAGGACATGTGAAATAAATTGGCATATTTTTAAGACGATCAACAGAAAATATAGGGCTTACTAATCTTTGAACGCGTTTATCTCAGTTATACGTTTTACTCCCTGACAACCTTTGGCGGACCATAACTTGACTTCCGGAAATTGTGTGAAGTTCGTTAAGGTGTCATTTTTAATCCTTAAAGCATGGTCTTTGCAAATAATTAAAAAAGTGAAAATGACAAGAGCTGGCATTTACTGCTGGTTTGGGGTGGGCGGTCACATACAGGGTGTCCCAATAAAAATGCATCACTTTTGTTTTTGATCATATCTCAAGAACTGATAAATAAAAATGAAAACTTTTTTCATTATAACAATTAGTATAGTTTAGTCTTTTATCGGATAAATTCGAACTGTTCTCGAGAAAACAAGAATTTTGTAAGAAGACCCAATTTTCCTCCGTTCCAATGGGGTTTACCCCAGTAACTCATGTTTATCATATTAATAAAGGACATCTTTGGGTACTATTGACCAATTTATTTTGAACTTGCAAAGCAGACACTAAAATATCACAAAATATGGCATAGACACTATAACATGATTTTGATATCTTTTTCAGCACTGAACGGGGCACCGTAATTCAATGTGTAGGTTTTGTTGTTTTACAGCGTTAAATAATAATAGTAAAAAAACGAGTTCACGGTTTCTCAAGAAAACTTAACCTTAACTAAGGCAGAGATTTCCTTTAATGGAAAGTCTATTTAATAATAATGATCTAAGTTTTAAGCTTTTTTTGAATAAAAATAGAAACTCTTTATGACAGTTTTCCCCTTGTCAAGTGTTAACATTGCAGTTATTCACTTCCAAGTGAAAGGTGGAATGTCTGTTAGTCCATGATAGCTCATGTGGAATAACTTTGGTACAGTTTTAAGTAAAATTCAAGAATCTCTGTCTTTCACATGTCCACATTCGGGTTAAAGGCACCTTTGTGTTCTTATCATCATTTTTCTGGTCCAATGTAACGTTCTAAATCCCGGACAATGAAGAGTTTAGTGTGATCAGACAAACGTTCAAGATTTAATCAGGTTTATTCAAATTCTAAATTTTCTGTTGTTGTTGTTGTGGTTGTTGTTTTGTAGTTGCTTTCCTGAAAGGGTATTTATCCATAAATAAAATGAGTTTTCCATTTAGAGTAGACCTATTTCAGATCGACGAAAGTGGCAAATATGAGTTACTGTGGTAAACTCCATTGGAATGGGTTAATATTGAGTATTCTTACATAATTCTAGTTTTCTCAAGAACGGCTAGACCGATTTTGCTCAAAATTTCACCGCTGAAAGACTAAACTATACTACTTTATATAATGAAAAAAGTTTTGAATTTTGTACATTAATTTCTGAGATATGAGCAAAAACAAAAGTGATGCATTTTTATTGGGACACCCTGTATATGCAATATCTAATGTTGCTTATTGTTTATGAATCTTGTTAAGGGCAGCAAGTCCGCATACGAATTTACTATGCGTGTTTGCCGAACTTCGCCGACTTGATTGCGACTTTGGTACCCGATATTAGATAGGCTCTTTCACTCGCACGGAATAAAGCACATTTGCAAGTAATAACCGCAATAGGGAGCCGACTTGCTGCCTTTATCCGTACCTGTTTCGCAGACGTAGTTTTTCTTTTTTCCACAGTTGTAGTCGTTCCACGCACCATTACTCTTGTACATCTCAGTACAGTCCTCTGAATTCTTATAATTGTTGGGCTCGCCTTTGTGCCAGTTTGTGAACTATGTGTAACGACAAAACACAGATAAAATTTAAGGACTGATGACGTCATTAGCACAATTTTTGTAACGTTATAGCCATTCATCAATCAATCAAAAGTTACACGTAATAACATAACTAATAAATAAAGATTTCTTGTTCTAAAACGATTACGTAAATCATGTTGTTGATAATAAGACCCCTTAGTTTTCCTAAACGGTAAACACAAATGTTCACGTAAGACGGATTTTGCCATTATTCCCCTGTGCAGATTGGTCCAACATGAGTCACTTGACGTGTATGTGAAAGGGTTTTTTAAAATACTTTTTAAAACTAAGGATCTCCATCGTCTATGATTGGTCCAATATGACTTCTTACTTGAGCTTCTCATTTAGGGTATCACCTTTGTCTTTTAAGTCCCTGACACTCACAGGATATCAAACTTAAAATAATTATAATTAATGACAATAGTGCCCAAAATTGTCAATAAAAGTGTTTCAGATACCTAGAAACACTTCTGGAAAGTGTTCAAATGGTGTACAGTTTCATTTTTTTGCGATATATTGTTAATAATTATTTCGTAACATTTGCATACAGTCTCAAATAGGGTATTCATTTGGGGAAGCAAGTGGCGCAGCGGTTCTTCCCTCGCTTTGCACCAATGAGCCCAGGACTGTCACGGGTTCGAACCCCGAACAGGCGCTGTATGTGTAATTGGTTGCCAGTCCAAACTTGCTTCCGCGGGTTTTCCTCTGGGCGCTCCGGTTTTCCTCCTGCACTAAAACTGGCAAATAAATCTGACCATCTAACAGAAGACCCTCATGGACAGCAGTGCTGGACACTATAAATATGTCATATTTATTTATTTACTTATAATTTGAACGGGTATGGTCTCGGATAGGGTATCCATTCGAACAGATATGACAGATTTATGGTCTGAGATAGGGTATCATTTCTGTCATTTTAGCCAATGTTTGGTCTCACAGAGGGTCACCTTTGGAACCTGCAGAACTAATATCAGATACTCCCCCCTCCCCCCCGGGGGGGGGGGGGCAATGACTAATATGCATGACCTGTTTATCTCTAATATTGTGCAAGTCACTTCAGAGCGCATCACACTAAGAGTGCCTCTTTAGTGCTAACCCTAATAAACGACTTTCGTATGTCTCATAATGTATCTTGAAAGTACCGTAAATCCGAGAGATTCTGCGCAATAGACCATATTAGAACTTGAACTTAGTGACGTCATGCGCTTCGTACGCAATCAGTTAACGTACGTCAACATGAACTTTACATTCTGGGTATTATGTTAAGGAGGCACTTTTCCTGTCGGAAAGTGTAAAATTGACTTCGGGACAACTCATAAAATCGTGTTTTAAAAGGGCTATTATAGGGTTTGGGTACGAGGGGCTCCTGGCTCGACCCCAGGTGGAAACCTGCCATTTTTAACTTGCAGTTATTCAAGCCTTCGAGGAGTGAATAAACAGAGAAGTGGCGTGACTCTATCTATTTGATATTTTCGTAAATATTATTGCATGTACTTACAAAGGGCAAGAAAATTGTAACGATGATTTAATACTTACTGGCTTAGGATCGACCAGCCACCGGAAATTATTTTCCATCTTCTTTTTCTTCAAATCTAGGTCGTGATAGCCAATCCATACTCTAGTCTTTGCCAATTCTTTGATAACAAATGATAATTACAGCATCATAAAGGGGTTATTAAAGGGAGTATTGAACAAGTTTGACAAAGTGATGATTATTAACTCAAAGATTCTCAATATTTAACGATACCGTCCTAGTGATGTAGTGTCAGAATGACCAAGAAGTATGAAAAGAAGTCGCTCTTAATTCAAAAAATAACTCATTCTCTAAAAGATTAATAGCCTAATTTCGTATGTCCCATAATGCATCTTGAAAGTAAAGTAAATCCGGGAGTTTTTGCGCGACATGACGTCATGCGCATAAGTTAGTAATACATGTATGGTCGCTCTCCCATATTTACGGTACTATCAAGATGCATTATGGTATATATAAAAGTGGTATATTGTATACTGAAAATGGTGGTGTAAAAAGGAGAGTAAAACACTTGGGCAACCTTGGAATAAATAATGACTATGAGTTACTGCCCAATAACAGAACACCAGTGATGAAAGCTTTGCAGAGTTTCAGACATAATAATTATTATATACAAGCCGAATTTCTGACCTGAACTTACTTTTAATAAAGTCATTTTCAGCTGGGCTGCGAATACTCGCCAAAAACCCGCCATTTTTCTTACAGTCTGCAGCAGCATCTTTGAAGCTTTTAGGTTTAGATCCTACGTAGTAGCATTTCCCACCGAACTTTGATACACACCTGTCTTTCTCTACAAAATAGATGCAAAATAGTATTCTGTATAAGGAATATATAATCAATCAAGCAATTAAATAAAATGAGTGAATCTCGCACTTGCATTTTCTGTTTTACTTTTGCAAAAGCAAAAACAAAAAAACATAACCAGGAATGATGTTTCTACCGTATTGTATATACATAATTATAACCTATATATCGCGAATTGGCACCGAAAGCTCTCCAAGTTAAAACAAGTGTATGCATTTCAGATTCGCTTCAATGAGTAAAGGTGGGTGGAGTTAAAGTTATAAACGCTGTCTCTGGAAAAACAGCACGTGTTATTCAGATTACTTCGTCATGTGAGTGCAAGAAAGTCGTATCTGCAATGGCTGTGATATTTATTTAACACCTTGTCACTATGGCTTATGAAAATGGTTTCAAGAGCCACTGACCAAAACTAGACATTTCAACAATGCGCAATTCAAATTCATGTAAAATGTCAACTATTGCAGATACGACTTTCTTGCCCTCAAATGAGGGCGTAGATTGTAGAGACAAATGCAGTGAAACGTGACTATACCAATGACCTATCTTAGTGCAAGTTGTACGGAACGTTTAGAATCTTTTGATAAAAACTGTTAAAAATCAAATTTCCAGGTAATATATATGTTGCCAAAATTTTACATATATTGTTAGAACAATATCTATAGATGCGATTACCATTAAAAAAAAATGAATATTTTACCCATGTTTTACTTCAGGAGCTTTTTTCTCAAAATCATCAAGTGCAACTTTACTCTCATTTTTGCCAGTGCACCCCTCATTTACGCTAATGATACGCCAATCTGCACGTTTGAACATTATATCAAGATACGATTCACCCGCAGCATAAACATGAATACCCCCATATTGATCCCATGCCGGAATAACGATGGCGGCGAGTCCGGAGGTTGTTTTGCATAGGAATGAATAGGCGATCTATTTGGTGGTATGTGTTCTGAAGGGTACTACAATGGATACTTAGCAAAGTCTTATGTTGTGATCAACGCATCATTAAATCTTTAAGTCAAAACAAAGTCAAACCTGATCATTTCATGCAATAAATACGATATTTTGATGATATATTAACAGCACAAGGTTGTGAGAAGTGTATTATAAATGTTTTACATTGATAAACTTACTAGTGCTCGCTTTCTTTTTGCCGCCTCCAGATTTCGTCTTTTTATCTTTTTTGTCTGTAAAGATTTTCGAAAACGTTGTTAGGAAAATAGGATACATTAGAAATCTACCATAAAAACCTACTTGCGATAGCCTCAGCAGTCAGTAAAATTTAACTAAAATATAATTTGACAAACATTTAATTTTAAATCATTTCTACAAATCCAAAATATCAAATAAAGAATGCCCACATTTATTTATGAGCGGTGAAATGTAACTAAAAAGTGAGCAATTTTACTCAATTCTACTCAATTCTAGTTTTAAAAAATATTACTAATTTCACGGAATAAGTGAAATCACTTTTACACTTATCAACTAGAAGAAAATGATGCATTATATTTCTAATCACAAGTATCTGGAGAAACTGTCAAAATATTAACATTAATAAAAAACAGATGTTGCCTAACATTGCTATCATAGAGCTCCTTCATCATGTAAATCAAATGTTTAGTATATCAATGCCAAACTGCCGGGTATGGTGTGGGAATAAAATTATGGTTCAAGTGTTGTTTGAAGATAACAAACATTTTCTATCTGTCTATCTATCTATTTAATCATGTTCTGTGGTTCAAATGTAGTCAGGCTGGTTAAAGATGACTATAATTTTGCTGATTTTGTAAAATTTGAGAGCAGTTTTTTAGTGTCTAGAAACATTTTGTAGCGAGTTAGAGAAAATTAAATTTTGAGCATATCCTATGTTCGAGGCGACCTAGCAAAATATTATCAAGGTTACCCTATATATTTTTTCCCTTTGTGGGATCATCTAGATCATAATCTCAAAATAAATCCAAAAGTTGAAGCAACCAGTCGCTTTATAGCCAAGATATCTGCCATGATCTGGAGGTTGTTTTGCATAGGATCAAATAGGCGATCTATTTGGTGGTGTGTGTTCTGAAGGATACTACAATGGATACTTAGCCAAGTCTTATGTTATGATCAACGCATCATTAAATCTTCAAGTCAAAATAAAGTCAAACCTGATCATTTCATGCAATAAATGCGATATTTTGATGATATATTAACAGCACAAGGTTGTGAGAAATGTATTATAAATGTTGTACATTGATAAACTTACTAGTGCCCGCTTTCTTTTTGCCGCCTCCAGATTTCTTCTTTTTATCTTTTTTGCCTGTAAAGATTTTCGAAAAGGTCGTAAGGAAAGTAGGATGCATTAGAAATCTACCATACAAACCTACTTGTGATAGCCTCACAAGTCAGTAAAATTTAACTAACATATAATTTGACAAACATGTAATTTTAAAATGCTTTGTTACAGACTATTAAAACAAACGGGTGAATATGTTAAAAGAACTTGGTACATAACAAGTAAATCAATATTACGGGTGAATATGTTGAAAGAACTTGGTACATAACAAGTAAATCAATATTACGGATGAATATGTTGAAAGAACTTGGTACATAACAAGTAAATCAATATTACGGGTGAATATGTTGAAAGAACTTGGTACATAACAAGTAAATCAATATTACGGGTGAATATGTTGAAAGAACTTGGTACATAACAAGTAAATCAATATTACGAGTGAAATAAACATATCGAGGGTTGAGAGCCACAAGGCCGTATTTGCACTGGCAACAAAGAGCCACAAGGCCTTATTTGCACTGCCAACAAGGAGCCACAAGGCCGTATTTGCACTGGCAACAAGGAGCCAGAAGATCGTATTTGCACGGGTAACTGCAAAGGTGCAAATACGGTCTTGTGGCTCTTTGTTGCCCGTGCAAATACGGCCTTGTGGCTATGATCCCTCGATATATATCTTTTTGCATTCACCTTGTGGGGCTACTGATATTTTCTTGCCGCGTGTACATGTACTTTTCTCAAACTGATGTGACGTAACATAGAAACTTCTTTGACTACACTCTTCAATTATATGTATAGCTTTGAATAGCCTAGGTTGTATGTCGCGAAATTGGCGCAGAAGGTCAAAAATTGCCGCAAGGGGTTCCCAAAACAATAAAAAGTCAAAAACAGGGTTTTGGTTATACACAACGTTCACTTATTTCAGTTTATTTCAAATAGCTCTCATTTTTTAGGTGAAATTGGCGATGGTGAGCTGTTCATGTCGCGCTTTGCCGCAAGGTCCGATCCTTAGCAGGAATACTGTACAGCACTTTTAAATATTTAAGAAAAATATTTCCCGACCGACCGACTCATTTTTTCAGAAATTCCACTTGAAGGCAACACAACATTTTTTTTTTATCTTGTCCTCATTTGGATGGGCTGAGTATAAGAAGTGGCGAAAGGGTGAGCCAGCAATCGAATTCGTCTGTTCAATTATTAAGAATTAAGAACTTACCCTTCCGTTTGACTGAGCAGATGAATTTATGTTTTTCCAGGCAATTCAAATCATTCCATTGTGGTACTGTGTGGTACAGATGAAAACAGTCCTCACCATCTTTTTTATTCCGACCCTTCCAATTATCCGGTTGCTTGCTTCTGTAATATCTATATGTGCTCTTTAAGCGAATAAAATAGTAAAGCATGTCGTTAATCATCACATACAATTTTTAGTTCATCGTTAGGCGTCACTTGACCAATTCTTGTGGATCTTAGCTTAATTTGATCATTATAAAAAAATGTGATTTCTTCAACCTATTAATTCTAATTTTAGAAATCAAAAAATGCATTTTTCTTTTTCTAATTACCAGTGGCGTGCCCAAGATTTTTTGAGTGGTTTTTCGATTTTTTTTATAATTCGCGCGTTTACAATCTTGCAATTTGCGCAAAACTTGACAAATTTTGACTAAATATTGACATAATGCCTGAGATTTCGCGCGAAGCGCGCAATTTTTTTTTGCTTTTTCACATTTAAATTATCGAAAACAAAAATTCAAGGTCTCACAAGCCCACGGCAAGTTTTAAAATGATTTTCAAAACATTAAAAACTATTTTTCTTTTCTTTGCCTTTGTTATTTTTTCTCTCCTCCCCTTTCTTTTCTATCTTTTTTGTGTCAAGATCCCCGAATGGGCCTTTTTCCCCGACTGACTCACCAAACTGGGGGGCACGTGCCCCCTTTTGGGCACGCCAGTGCTAATTACAATACAAAAACTTTAAATCCTAAGCCAAAACTCTCACGGGAAGAATTGCAGAAAAAATCATGCCTAAAAATTGCCTAATTTGCATATTTGATTGGAGGCTATCTTGGGTTTTGTGGTGTCAAATTTCAAAAGGGTAAAGGTACGCATGTATAGGTATGGACGTATAAATACAACGCACCAACGGTAAAAAAATAATTTTTAAGGTTGTACGGCTATTTGCACATGTCAGAAAATTAGCTATAAAGTGAATATTTTTAGGGAATGGGAACCAAAACCTATTTCCATTTAAAGAAAACTCTTCAATGTTATCATTTAATAAGTTTTATAATATTCGGCCAATTTCTTATGTTTTTCTTTATTTTTTGAAAATTCCCTAAAAAATAAGAGTTTTTTTAATTTTCATGTCGAGAGGGAATGTGCTGTGACATTCAAATTTTAGGGGCTGGTGTAGGATTATAATAGCTAAATTCTCTCGTGGGCTTTGTGCCATTAAGTGTTTCATTGTCAAGAAAACTAATGTTTTAGTTCCTAAATTTAAGCATATTTTCAAACACCTACACAATTTTCTAGAAACACTGTAATTTTAAAAGCCAACGATAAGCTTTCATTTAACACCTTGTTTGTTGAAATTGAAGCATGGGAAGTATGAATGAAAATTCTGAGAAATCTGGCTATTCAGTGTTTCTAGAAATTAACGCAAAAAATTCGGGAAGCAGAAACATTAGAAGTCTCCCGTTCGTAAACGATGAAAGAAATTTCAAATCAAAATTTATGACAACAAATATTTGTGATCAGTTTGCAATGCAAAGAAAAAAAATTAGTTTCATTTGTGAACCACTGAAAAAATTTCTTTTGTAAATAGTATTTTTTTCAGAAATTTGACAAATGTTGTGAAATTTTCAGGGTTTTTGCCGTGTACAAAGTCTATATGGGATATTGGAAAATTAAAAATAACGTTACTAAAAAATGCTTTGAAAGAAAAAAAAAAGTTTTTTTCATCATTATGCACATTCTGTTAAATTTTGAATAAATTCTGTGCAGGACACCACAGCCGTTAGAAAATTTGACCCATCATATCGAAAGGTACCTTAATACCGGTGTGAAAGGAATCTTAGTCCCCCTGAAATGGTAGTCCGCCTTCCATAGACCATAACGGAGTAAAGCGTGAAACTAATGTTGCGTGAGAGTTGTTAGCCTATACTTTACTGTACCGGTGTAATGAAACTGAGTGTCTCCCATAACCAGGAGTCCGGTGTGAAAGGAATCTTTGTCCCCCTGAAATGGTAGTCCGCCTTCCATAGACCATAACGGAGTAAAGCGTGAAACTAATGTTGCGTGAGAGTTGTTAGCCTATACTTTACTGTACAACTCCGACAATAAGAACTGGGGAACTACACGGAATAAGTCGCAATCGATGATTTATTGATCGCACATGTACAAGTACGTTCTACACAATTTAATAGTAGCTAGGACAATTCAGTCACATGGACGCTGTATTTCATTACACCGGCATAGTAAATTACGAGATACGGCCATTGAAGCTGAGCATGGTCAAAAATCACATCCAAGGTCGAATTTCTAATTTCATCAGAAACGATACCCTATGAAGTGTACTCTATCATATAAATCAGGCTCCAACATCCAAAACATAAGATTAATTTGTTAAAAAACAAGATACAAATCCTTTCTCCATTCAAGTTTTACCAGTACAGAAACTTTAAACTTGATTTTTTAAACTTGAAATTTGGATGTAACTTTGCAATCGAACATCCAATAACTAAAAGCAAGGTGTCATTTTAAAGCTTAAAATAATCTTTCAGATGAGACCAAAATCAATTTTCATTTAAGGTACCTTTCAATATGATGGGTCACAAATGTGAACAAAATGTGAAACACTTTGATTTTCCTTGATATCTTTTGTAGATCCGTTATTCTACCTTGACAATAAAAAAAATCAATTATTAAGCATATTTTGATAATTTGGGGTCAGAAACAGCAGAAAGTCAAATTTGGCCCTTACTACTGATAGATGGAAACACATGACAAAATAGAAATATAATAAATAAAACAAACAAGAGTTACACTCTGAACACAATCAATCAAACACAGTCAATCACCCGATTCGATTCTACCAGGTTACGAGAAATGTTCATACATGTACGTATTTCTCTATATTGAAATCTTGTTTCAAAAAAAACCAGTTTCCTCAATAGTAACACATATATACATGTTGCTAAAACCTATGGAAGAGCTCCCACCTGCCTGGAACTATAACACTTAAGCAAGGCTTTGTTCTCTTATAATGTAATATATAATTCCAGTGTATTTTTAATAATAACGGAAGCTTGGTAATGAAAAATCAGTACACCACACTTGGAGTATTTGATGTCAAATAGTTGATGGTTTATAACACCAAGCGCAAAAAATATTTTGTAGCTCATAAGAAGTATAAATTGAAACTTATTTATACTAAATTTGATAATTACTTTAATGATGTCCATCTCAACTATGGGTTTCATATACAGTCATGACAGTAATTTGGGATTCACATCTTGACGATAGTCATGATATTGGTTAACATCTCAAAATGTTGCATATACTGCAAACTTTAGAATATATGAATACATTTGCATACATAACTAATTAGCTAATGCAAATTTTCTTTTTCTCTTTATTTAAAAATATTTTTGCTCTAACGGACTTAATAATAAATATCAAAAGATCGACGTCAACATATTCTTTCAAATCACACTCAACAATATAATAATTATTCATACATTCCGCGTGTCACCTAGCCAATCACAACGCAAGAATACAAAGTACGCGGAGTGAAGGTGAAATTCACAATGCACTACGCTTGTTGCGTTCCAGTTTGCGTTGCGGGCGTTTACAGCGTATGAATGTTTCATTGTTTTTTCGGGTGATGATTTATTTAGTTTAGAAAAGTTTTGGATTTTGGTGGTCATATAAAGGCCTTATTTCTTTTCACAAACGATAAAGAATAATTTTCTGTCGTGTATGAATAAAATTAAATTTGCATTTTATTTTTGTCGTAAAATGAGACAAAATCAATGCACTTGCGGTAAATGTTGATTGCTGTCCAATGCACTCGGCCTCGTGAATTGGACACATCACAATTGACCGCGAGTGCATTGATTTGGTCTCATTTCACTCCCGCATGAAAATGCGCATTTATTAATCTATAAATTATACCTTTCACTTTAGCTTTAAGGGAAAGGGTTTTTGGTTTTTACACCTACTTTTGATCCGTCGGTCCATACATATTTGCCTTCCTTTTTTATGTCATTCAAGCCGATCCAAGTGAACGCCTTAGCTTCTTTGGCCTTGTCTGTAAATTTAACATAAATTATATTTAAATCAAAACCCATCTCCACACCAAAGCGCATTTCGGTAGTATAATGCACAGGCTCATTTTGCCGATAAAGCGTGCAACTTTGCAATTTCCGTGTATCTTGATTAAATTTCCATATATCTTGTTTAAATTTGTTAAGCATATTATAAATGATTTCAGTTGTTTAGTTTGTAGATAATTAAATTAGAAGTTGAAACATGTCGGGAAATAGCAAAAAATATTAATTGAAAAATGCATTACCCTTGTTTTACCCATGTCGCCAGCCATGTTGCGTTCTATAAAGTGCAGCCCTGCTCTTGTCACATGCATGCGGGTCACATACAATGTGTACATTTTACAGTCCGAGTTAGGCTCTAATTAAAAATTGTAAAACTTTGTAACATCGAGCCATTATTTTATTACAATTTTTTTTTTATTGCATGTCGCCAATAATGCCAACAGATACGTTATCAGTTTTCAAATGGTCAAGAAACTGTAGAAATAATGAGATAGATGGATGTTACCAAATGTGTTCAATCAGACTAACTTTGGTGTTATATAATATATTTGGAACACAAAAATGTGTTTTTAAAGTAAAAATTTGCAATCATATTAATGTTAATAAAGCCAAATGTAACGCTAGTGCCGCAACATATACGTTTTGTATATGTTATTACCCCTCGTAAAATGCGATGCATTATAAAGGGGAATGCTGTACCATTATTAAATATTGTAAAGCTTACTCATCGAGCGTAAAAAGTAAGATGGTAAGTATGCAGTGTTGCCCATTAACGTACGATTTAGAAAAGAACAGATACGTTATAACAGATACGTTATTTTAAACATGTTAAAGAATGGGGAATACAATGGTTAACAAAAATCAAGTATCAAAAAATATCCAATGCACTGTTTCTTCTTCAGAAACCATTAGAGTTTATGACTTTTTATGTTTTTCATGAGTTATTAGTAGTTGATATTTTGAAATATCTGAGACCAAAGTTGCACACTTTATCGGAGAATGAGCCTACGCAGTGGAGTAGCAAATATCAAGATGATGCCTGTGAGCCTGTCCTGCGAGCAATTCTAGAGGTCTGTCTTAGGGACTATGGTGGGGTTAAGGACGCAGAGACCTTGAAACCTGTTTTAGCACTTTTCAATGCTTTCATGCTTTTGGAGAGCTCATATTTACTAGATTGTCATTTTTGAAACCAATTAATTGTCCCCAAGGGTGGCACAAGTTGTACATTCCCCTTTGCCCCCTCTGCCTAGCTAGTCACTGACAGTATGTGCATTTCGGTCAGTTTAATCAGAATGAAAAGATATATCGTTTTTAAAATGAATATTGTTTGCCTTTCATCATCATCATCATCATCATCATCATCATCTTCAATCGGTCCACTGCTGCACGAAAGCCTCAGCATGTTTCTGCCATAATGATCGGTTTCTAGCTGTTCCCTTCCACTGCACCGTTCCCCAATAATCATCTACTAGTATTTCAGTATTTCGTTCCACCATTTCACCCTTTGTCTTCCTCTATTTCTGCTCCCAATCATAGGTCTCCATGATGTTATTATCGAAGTCAATCTGTTATCTCTTCTCCTACTGATATGTCCAGCCCACTTCTATTTATTCAGCTTGATAGTTCTCATAATGTCTTGGACTTGAGTTTGTTTCATTGCCCATATATTTATTTTTCAGTCTTAATAAGTAATTCCAAGCATATTTCTTTCCATGTTGTGTTGTGCTGCTGCTATTTTCTTTTCCATTTTATTTGACAATGCCCAGGTCTCAGCTCCATAAGTCATGGTTGGTAATACGCATTGATTGAAGACCTATCTTTTTAGGCTCAATGGTATTTCGCCTCTCATGATTTTTGCATATTGGCACTAGACCAGTCTGATTCTCTTCCGTATCTCCTGTTCTCGACTCTTTTCTTTCAGGCTAAATCTTTGCCCCAGATAGATATATTCATTAACTTCGTCAATTCTATTGCCATTTACAGTCACAGGTCCCTGCGGTACCATGGAATTTGCCATTTCTTTTGTTTTCTTCATTTTCATTGCTGGTATTTGTATATCTTCAAGCATATTCTCCACTTCACCGAAATGCTCACCCAAGACAACGATGTCGTCTGCAAACCTCACATGGTTAATTTTTTTCACCATTGATATCTATTCCTCTATCCTCCCACTCCAGTGACCGAAATATGCCTAAGTTGTAAACAGTTTGGCCGAAATTGTGTCCCCTTGCCGAACACCCTTTTTTGTGTTGATTTTCTTGCTTGGTTTGTGCATTTGAACTGTCGTAGTGCAGTTGGTATAGATTTCCTTTAAATGATACTAATTACTAATCATTCATAATAATTTGTAAAATATCTTGAACTTTGTAAGTCCGTTTTGATTTAGGACACTACCTAAGTTCAATTATGTTGTTTAGGAATTTGTAAATCATAATTTTGTAAAGTTTGCCTATTTGTACACTATAATTCCTTTTCATTGCGTACATCTGTCCATGTAAGCCAAATTGTGTGGTGTATTTATATTTAAAAAAACATGCAGGCGATGCAAACTGCGAGTTTGTAAACCAATTACGAACCATAACGAATTATAGTGCTACCGAATGTGAATTCATTTCTCGTAACAGTCTGATTGCTTGTCAACAGAAAATAGGTTCATTTTATGAGACAAAATTCTCACCTAAGTAGTACTTACTATTTTTTATCTCAAACATATGACAAGTCTTAGGATCACAATAGTTAAATATATCAGGCACGTAAATTTATTATTTGTATAAGATGAATTCAAACAATTATTACTGGTCTGTTGACTGAACGATGATAATACACAACAAGAGTGATGCTCTGGGTTTAAGCTTCCTTATGCTGATTTGTTCTTTAATTTTTTTTTTACGAATTAGTTAACAAAGTATTTGGACACACCTTCCGTTTCAAAGTCACATCAGTGTTAGTTCTAAGGCTAGTATGAACGTTTCCGAATGATAAAAAATAACAAAATCTACTTACTTGCGAAAAAGGCAGCTTCTGCAGCATTTTCAATAGTCAGTAAACTAGCTTTGGATTGTCGACAAGTTTTTAAAGCAGTTGCGTAATTTGCTTTGGATGTAGACACGAAGTAGCACTTTGATCCGGTTAAAGAGTAGCCCTTTGGACAACCTGAAAACAAAACCAATTTCATAAGTTTTTATTGCGCCTCATACAGCTGTAGTAAATGTCGCATGGTTTCTATTTATTCTTTTATGCATTAAAAACTACCAGTATCGCGATCTGGGCGGTGGGTACACTCTAAAAAAAGTTGTGTTAAAAAGGGAATATGGTTGGCAGGTTGGGTTAAATTTTGCACAATGTTGGGTAAAATTTGACACAATGTTTGGTAAAACGTGCACCATTACCCAAGATTGTGTACAAAATAAACCAATATTGTGCAAAATTTAACCCAACCTGTTAACCATGTTCCCTTTTTAACACAACTTTTTTTAGAGTGTATGAATATTCATAAGGCGGAGTACAAGATTTTAAAATCGAATTAAATCTCTGAAAGAAGTCTGAATTTCAGAAAATTTTACGCAGAGCAGATAAAAGAAAAGTCTTAAAAACAGTTTACATTTTTTTTTTTAAAACTGTATGTCCAATACTGAGACATTTACCGGAGTGTTTATTTTGAACAAGAGCGATAAAATTGGGTCTCAAAATTTAAGCTAAAATTAATACTTACCAGTATTATATATTTTAACTGTACCGCTGAAAACAAAGATTGAACCTTTTTTTGCATCATTAAATCTTCAAGTCAAAATAAAGTCAAACCTGATCATTTCATGCAATAAATACGATATTTTGATGATATATTTTACAGCACAAGGTTGTGAGAAATGTATTATAAATGTTGTACATTGATAAACTTACTAGTGCCCGCTTTCTTTTTGCCGCCTCCAGATTTCTTCTTT
>JXSR01S018964.1:12760-23527 GCA_000969725.1 Ophiothrix spiculata | reverse complement strand
TTCATCTTCTGATGTCTACTGAGCTTCCTTATGCTTAAATGTATGCAAATGACATGAAAAGTACCTATGGTGAAAATCCTTTTATTAAATATATGTAAACAATCTATAACATAGCTTGATATTTTCATTTAGCACCACCAAGGTTAGCTTCATTAATTCAGGTGCTGAAACTAATTCAGTTCTCAAATTTCAAAGTAGCGATTCCCTTAATACATAATGTCCAAATAACGGTTAACCAGTACGCAGAAATCTTTAAATTGTAATTATCGATGTTATAGTACTTATTTAAGTGACAGGATGATAAAGCGAATGTTTTTCAGCTTCAATTTCAGATACTTTGGGTGTATTTATAGTACATTTATTATGTCAAATACCCTATAAAGGTTTTTAAAAACGTTTTGCTAACAAAAACAATAACTCATAATACTTTGCCACACAATACTGAATGGTATTTACCTCTCTAATATTGCTTTAGTTCGCTCTAGTGAGGAAAAGCAAAATAGCAAAATTGTTTGTATTTTGAAAAAAATAAACCCTTTATGTTGTCAAATGAAATTCACACCACTTTGTTGGTCTTCGATCTCTCAAACCACCTACACCATTAACTGAATAAAGGTACTGATAAATAGTCTTCCTAATATCAAAGATTCTCAACATGTGGCGGTTAAATTGTAAAATGGTTGAAAATACATTGATAAGTTAGTATACCATTTGAACTAAATATATGTTATCTTTTTGATGTCCTGTATCCTATTACTTAACATTGATCAGGTAATTCAAAATGTTATTTATGCTAAAGGGAGCGTCTAGACGCCTGTAATGGCAATTATCACTAATGCCAAATGCATTACATGGAACATTATGAACGCTACTTTGTTAATTGGAAAAGGATGGTACAAATAGGTATTTAGACAAATGAAACAGCATTCAAGCAAGATATAAATCCTTATTTCTCCAAGCATTTTAAAAAGAATTGGAAAAAATAGAAAACTACTGTATAAACGTATTCGCATTACACGTTACTTGCCTTAAATTTTTGTACCGTTGATTTTGACATTTCACCGGTAATAAATCATCCAATATTAAGTCCACAACCCACTAAGTTACCATTTTTCATGCCTTGAAGGACAGGACTATGCCTTGAGGGTATCATTGTGTCCTTCATAACCCTCAAAGTAGACCACATAGTAGTGGGTGGGCTAAATATTGGATGATTTATTACCAGTGAAATGTCAAAATCAATGGTACAAAAATTTAAGGCCAGGAACATATAATGGGTCCCGCTTAATTAAAGCTCAAATGTTGTACTAATATAAATAAAAACAAAATCTGACTATGAGAAACTGCGCCCTCAAGAAGAGTACGAGGTAAGTAAAAGGCGGCACATGACACGAATCATAGAAGCTACTCAGTTTAGGGACGATGGATTTTAAAACGCAAATTTAGGATACGTTTTCCATGTACATGTATTTCTATTGGGTCACGTATTGGAGATATATAAACAAGAATTGTATTTTTACCTTTCCTAACAAATTACCAAAATTGATCTTATGGTAATAAACAAAATTATATTATTCCAAGTGGGGTTCACCCGTGAACCTCCACTTTTTGTAGATTTTATCATATGTGTTTACCGATTAGGTATATAATTTTAGTGACCATCCCGGAAGTTATATTTTCTACGAATTATCCAACGGCTTACGCCATAGGCGGTATAGGACATGACGCAGCGGGGGATCGGCTACGATGCCGTACGGCAACCAGTAATAGTTGCCGCGGCCACTCTCTGGTAAGTAAGATGGTTGAAAGAAATTGAAATTTAAAGAGGCTCTAAATAGCATCCCTATCATTTAGAAACATATCAGAAAACATCTAAAATGTCAGCCATTTTGAAATTTCCTGATGGTGGTCAAAATGACCATTCACAACCTCGATACTGATGAAAATTGATTACATGGCATCAGATACATCGGTATTGTGAGCATTTTTGGAACTGTGAGTTGTATTTGTATGTGTAAAAATCATAATATTACCTCCCATAAAGTAGTAGGTGAAATTGTTTAGGGATATTGAAAAAATAATTCATTAGCACATTCCTTTTCGCGTACTATAGTACATTTTTGCCTAACCGAGCTACTCTGGTGAGATGAACAAGGGTGATTTGAAAATCGGTGATGTGCAATCAAATGGTGATTATTTGCTAATCGTCCAAATGTCCCATTTTCCGATGCTCAGGGCGCTATGATCAACTTTTCATGTTCAAAATAGATGTGTCATGTACTGCTCCATGATATTTATCGCATGTCTTTAATAGCCTTAAGGTGTTTACACTAATTGCTTGGATTATATTAGAGCAATACAAATATATAATTCTGCCTTCTTTAAACCTCTGCACAAGAGATCGATGCACAATCAAGCCATATCATTTGCATGCCAAGCGAATATTTAAATATTTTGAACATACTGTGTCTTTGAAAGGATAACTCATATTACTTAACTCTTTCCTCTAGACTTAAACGGAATAATGTAACAAGTCTTTTTCGTTGAAATAATTATGTTTTATATAAATAAGTCAATATTAAAGGTACATTTCACCACAGGAGATATGACGGTAAAGAAAACTGATGGAGGCTAAGATTGTAAATGTCTTTTCGAGGATTTAACATATTTAACGTCAGTCTCAAATTTTAGTACTAATCGTAATTCCATTACTGATATTTGTAGATCTATATAGTCAAAAAACCTTCAACGAATATAAAGGTGCGTTTACATTGCGACGTATTGGGGGTAACGACAAGCAACGTAGACCTGCGAATTGCAGTTTTGAATTTTACGCCGGTCCTCGTTAGTTAAAGTCAGTTCACGTTGGCACACGCCTTTAACCTACGCAGGTTGTCGTTACTATCGGTCGCTTTTAGTTACAAGTTTTGACATTTTGGTTTGACATGGAATAAGATTTGATGTCGTTGAGATCTCGTTGGCCACCGCAACCCTCAGTTTTTGACGTTTCCATGCCGTTTGTAGCAGTCTGTATTCGTTTAGAGGTCGTCACAATTCGTTGGTAATCGTTGTCAACAACAGTGTGTTGCAGGGATGTGAGTAGGAATGATAGCATGATAGAATGGCCAGTCGATAGCATTCGTTCCTTTACGTCGGCCTTGGTCAGTATTTGCCGCCTCACTACGTTGCTTACAGTTGTTCTTTCAGCACCCACACGTCACTTATTGCCGTGGTTTCACTGAGACTCGTTACTATCAGTCAACAAACTTTGATTTTTCATCCTTACTCGTTGCTTGTCGTCCAGGATTTTGTGATTTTGGAATACGTTACCCTACGTCGAGGGCCATGTCGTCGCAATGCAAACGCACCTTAAAGTTTGATGGAACCAAGAGTATTTCTGGACAATTTCGATCACTTTTTTGTAAAACATCTCTTATCCTTAAGTATCAAATAATGTTTTACGACCAATAATAGTAATAGGCCTATACTTACTATACTATATATTCCATGTACAACAAATATTAAATGACAGGAAGGAGGAGCAGCATTTTACTATCAATTCACCAGTTTCACTCAAAATGTAATACAATTCTCTATTCTGGTTCATTCTAAAAGAATAGACATCCAAACAAGGCAAAAAAAAACATTTTTCTGGCTACAGGGCATGTCTTCCCTCAGGCAAAACGAGGATCAAAATACAGTTTAATGACTTTTTTTCAAAATGTCAACTGGCATCCCTTTTCTTTTATGTCAACCCGCGACATTCTACATATCTTTATATAGCAATAATCCGTTATCTTTCTTTTGGGACATGAAATCTAATGAAACTGTCATGTCTTCTTCCTCGACAGCAATTCCCCGAGTAACAAATCCATCACTGAATATACTGTGTCCCAGAAAAAAAAACATCTTTACTAGTAGTTTTTTTTTTCTCCTTATCAAATATTAGGATGCAATTTTGTCTGGTTAAATTTAACGATTTGTGATGCCTTTAAATTATACATAAATGGTTAAACTTTTTTGAAATTCATCATAATAACCTTACTTTCGTATCAAATATGTTCATATTTGTACGAATAAAAGAATGTATGCATATAATAAATATATAAACAATGTTACGATTGAGTGTGTAAATCAAGCACAATACTCAATACTTTATTCATATATGGAAATTCAAATATTGTGAAATTGGACAAGACAAATTTTTATACAAATATTCAATGAGGCATAACTTTTGTTTTAGATTATTGAATCAAAATGTTGATTGAACATTTGAAATGAGACAACCTTAAGGGGACTTGCCAAGATCCCACTTGGTAATAAACACGTATGAAAATGCTTTTAAAAGCTTGAAAATATATCAAAAGCAATACAAAACAACCCACACAGATATCATCATGTAATAGTGGTGTGACTGCAAAGCGTTTTCTAAATCCTAAATTTGTAACTCAGATGGATTTACCAGTAAATGGCTCTGTGAACCCTTCGTTTTTAGAAATGGTTTTTGCTCTGTAACTCAACAATGGATAATTACATCCAAATAAAAGTTTTCTAGAAGCAATTTTGCAAACTCAACATGATGGTAAAGTAATTTTGGACAAAAAACTCCAGGTCCAAAAATCGTGTTTTTACGAGAAAGCTACCTTAAATTTTCCTTAGGTGAAATGTTGAACTATTTTCCTTTTATAATCTAGAAAGCTCAATTCTCAACTTTTGGATTTTGTTCTTCGTTTTTGAGATATTGTCAAAAAATGGTCCAAAAATGTCAAAAATTCCGCCGCTGCCACTATTTTTGGCAAAAATGACACTTGTTGACCTATTTTTTGCAATTATTCAAAAACTAAGTAAGAAAAACAACAATTTGAGAAAAACGTTCCTAAATATTGATTTCTAGATTCTAGAAAGTAAAATAGATCGAAATTTTACCAAAGCAAAATTCAGTTAGCTTTCCCGTAAACGTTTGGGCCAAAAAACGTGATTTCTGGTTGTCTAGATTTAAAATTATTCAAGAACTAGGTAAACACGTAATATTATCAAAACATAAAAGGATGTTTTTGATATGAGTGAAAAGTCTGAGATATATGCTTCAATGTGACACCGCAATCATGAAAATAGGACGTTCCGTTCTGTACAAAAATGTTTTTCATAGTAATGCTCCCTTCGCCATAGGCCAGATAAAAGCAATATTGCTATTAGCGACTTCAAGTCATTCTACATCAAACATGGTTTCCCAAGTGAAAAACAGTGAAGCAGACATCAACCTAGATGTTTTTATCTTTACTCAGACTCCAGCGTCTTAGTGCTCAGGAAAGTTCTCTTTAAGCTATGATTTCCCAATAATTTCAACATTGGTGACGTCAATTACAGCCAAACTAACCTAGGTACTGGTAACATTTTATGCGATCAAGTATTTTTTCTCATTTTGAATTCTTAATTGAAAACACAAATATATAATTTGAGGAGAAAAACTATGAAGCACAATGTTATTGAACATACTTAATGCATTTTCAATGAAGAGAAGTGGCGTACACCTAGGAAAACCTGATAGATAAACACCATAACGCCTTAATACAACCTAGGTCCTTTTGTCGATGTTATTTTATCTAAATCTGCATTTTAGCTGTTTTCGAAATTATATTGTCATGTTGCCTAAGGTGATTGATATGATATTCAATAAAAATAGCAATGGATATCAGAAATATGCCAGTGGCGCTGAACATGCTGCTAATAGATCAAATTGAGTCCTCATTGTAATATAACAAAATTATTGTTTTCCTATTTCCGGTCAGCATATTGATTGCTTTGCTAAACTAAGACTTGGTTATTGCCAGAATTGGTTCAGTGACCTACGTGAATTTGATACAGCAGCTGCAAATGCAAGTAAGAGTTCTCTGGTTTCGTATAAAGCCTCTCTTATAGAGAACAATACGTTTGTTTTCAAGATAACTTCAATAGACCTTGTTTACTCTATTCCTAGTGTGTGTTACTTTGAACCACATGGGAGCAGTAAATGATGTTACTGTCATTTTCTTTTCTCTTTCACATTTGCAAAATGTTCTTTTATAAGGATTATAGATAGCAACCTTATGAGCACAATATGACCCAAGTGAAGTTATATCTCTTTAAAGATTACGTTTACGGATCCTCTGTATATATTTATTAAACAATACTCATTTATTAAACAATGTTATTGTATGCTTCCGTAGCCGAAAACGGACCCAATTTTCTTATATTGTTTACATAACGTCAGAAACACCAAACCACGGTCTGTTTTACTTTTCTAGAGGACGTGGATATCAGTTATTTTGGTTATGTGTTTAGACATAGACATCCAAGCAAGGCAAAAAAAAACATTTTGCTGGCCACAAGGCATGTCTTCCCTCAGGCAAAACGAGGATCAAAAATACAGTTTAATGACTTTTTTTCAAAATGTCAACTGGCATCCCTTTTCTTTTATGTCAACCCACGACATTCTACATATCTTTATATAGCTTAATCCGTTATCTTTCTTTTGGGACATGAAATCTTATGAAACTGTCATGTCTTCTTCCTCGATAGCAATTCCCCGAGTAACAAATCCATCACTAAATATACTGTGTCCCAGAAAAAAATAATCTTTGCAAGTAGTTTTTTTTTTCTCCTTATTAAATATTAGGATGCAATTTTGTCTGGTCAAATTCAACGATTTGTGATGCCTTTAAATTATATAAAGGAATGGAGAAATACGTATCGTACACTAGAACATTAATAACAATCAGACAAATCACAAAAAGTTCAGGATTTCATTTATAATAGAAAAAAATCCTGGCCGAACAGGGACTCGAACCCCGGACCTCTCGCTTGCAGTGCGAGTGCTCTAACCACTGAGCTATTCGGCCTCTCAGATAAACATAGAGTTTTTATAACCAATTATCAGAAGGTACCGGTACAACAAAAACACATAAACAGTATACGAGACAACCCATAATGCAGGAGCATTCCTGCTGCGACCATCTATCTAATATACTATATATATCTAAAGTTGGGAGATAGACGAACTGAACATGGGTCCAACGATATAAAGCTATAACGATACACACTAGCATACGAGATCAGAACTGATGCTACCGTATTCCTAACCAGCTTTAAATTATACATAAATGGTTAAACTTTTTTGAAATTCATCATAATTACCTTACTTTCGTGGCAAATATGTTCATTTTTGTACGAATAAAAGAATGTATGCATTTAATAAATTTATAAACAATGTTACGATTGCGTGAGTAAATGAAGCACAATACTCAATACTTTATTTATATACATATATGGAAATCCAAATATTGTGAAATTGGACAAGACAAATTTTACAAATATTTTTACAAATATATACAAATATTTCATGAGGCATAAAATTATGTTTTTGATTATTTAATCAATGTTCAATTAATAATATTGATTGAACATTTGAAATGAGACAACCTTAAGGGGACTAGCCAAGATCCAACTTGGTAATAAACACGTATGAAAATGCTTTTAAATGCTTGAAAATGTATCAAAAGCAATAAAAAACAAACCACACAGATATCATCATGTAATAGTGGTGTGACTGCAAAGCGTTTTCTAAATCCTAAACTAAATTTGTAACTCAGAAGGATTTACCAGTAAATGGCTATGTCAACCCTTCGTTTTTAGAAATAGTTTTTGCTCTGTAACTAAGCAATGGATAATTACATCCAAATAAAAGTATATATTTCTAGAAGCAAATTTTCATACTAAACATGATGGTTATGTAATTTTTGGACCAAAAACTTAAGGTCCAAAAATCATGTTTTTTGGCTCACAATTTTACGGGAAAGCTGCCTTAAATTTTGCTTAGGTGAAATGTTGAACTATTTTCCTTTTATAATCTAGAAAACTCAATTCTCAACTTTTGGATTTTGTTCTTCATTTTTGAGATATTGTCAAAAACAAAAGGTCCAAAATGTCAAAAATCCCACCGCTGCCACTATTTTTGGCAAAAAATGACACTTGTTTACCAATTTTTCGCAATTATTCAAAAACTAAGTAAAATATCAAAATTTTGGAGAAAAACTTTCCTAGATGTTGATTTCTAGATTCTAAAATGTAAAATAGATTCACCAAAGCAAAATTCAGTTAGCTTTCCCGTAAACGTTTGGGCAATAAAACGTGATTTCTGGTTGTCTAGATATATTTCATTATTCAAGAAATATGTAATTTTTCAAGAAACATTATTCAAGAACTATGTAAACCCGTAAAATTCTCAACACATTACGAATGACATAAAGAATTAATGTAGATGAACCGCATAAATTATATAGGTTATTAGGCGTATACGGTGTGTTTTCAAGTGTCATTAATACTTTATTAGTTGGTTATGAATATTGATATGTAAGAACTGCTTCTTCTCAAGCTAGAAGACTGGAGAAAAGTCAATCTAAAATGTATTTCAACCGCAAATACATACGGTATATTAAAGTAATTTTCGCGACTAAGAATTAAATGTGCATGAAGTATTTTGATTGAAATGATTGTACCGAAAATTTAGATATGTGACGCGTTAGAACAAAAGGTCAAAAAATAAATTTACCTATTTTTTGCAATTATTCAAAAACTAAGTAAGAAAAACAACAATTTGAGAAAAACGTTCCTAAATATTGATTTCTAGATTCTAGAAAGTAAAATAGATCGAAATTTTACCAAAGCAAAATTCAGTTAGCTTTCCCGTAAACGTTTGGGCCAAAAAACGTGATTTCTGGTTGTCTAGATTTAAAATTATTCAAGAACTAGGTAAACACGTAATATTATCAAAACATAAAAGGATGTTTTTGATATGAGTGAAAAGCCTGAGATCTCTGCTTATATATGACAACACAATCATGAGAATAATACGTTCCGTTCTGTGCAAAAATGTTTTTCATAGTAATGCTCCCTTCGCCATAGGCCAGATAAAAGCAAAATTGCTATTAGCGACTTCAAGTTATTCTACATCAAACACGGTTTCCCAAGTGAAAAACAGTGAAGTAGACGTCAACCTAGATGTTTTATCTTTACTCAGACTCCAGCGTCTTAGTGCTTAGGAAAGTTTTTCTTTGCTATGTTTTCCCAATAGTTCCAACATTGGTACATCAATTATAGCCAAAATAACCTAGGTACTGGTAACATTTTATGCGATCAAGTATTTTTCCCAATTGAAAATACAAATATATAATTTGAGGAGAATAACTATGAAGCACAATGTTATTGAACATACTTAATGCATTTTCAATTAAAAGAAGTGGCGTACACCTAGGAACACCTGATAGATAAACACCTTAAAACATTAAGCACCTTAATACAACCTAGGCCCTTTTGTCGATGTTATTTTATCTAACTCTGCATTTAAGCTGTTTTCGAAAATTATATTGTCATGTTGCCTAAGGTGATTGATATGATATTCAATAAAAATAGCAATGGATATCAGAAATATGCCATTGGCGCTGTACATGCTGCTTAAAAAGTCAATTTGAGTCCTCATTGTAATATAACAAAATTATTGTTTTCCTATTTCCGGTCAGCATATTGATTGCTTTGCTAAACTAAGACTTGGTTATTAACAGAATTGGTTCAGTGACCTACGTGAATTTGATACAGCAGCTGCAAATGCAAGTAAGAGTTCTCTGGTTTCGTATAAAGCCTCTCTTATAGAGAACAATACGTTTGTGTTCAAGATAACTTCAATAGACCTTGTTTACTCTATTCCTTGTGTGTGTTACTTTGAACCACATGGGAGCAGTAAATGATGTTACTGTCATTTTCTTTTCTCTTTCACATTTGCAAAATGTTCTTTTATAAGGATTATAGATAGCAACCTTATGAGCACAATATGACCCAAGTGAAGTTATATCTCTTTAAAGATTATGTTTACGGATACTTTGTATATATTTATTAAACAATACTCATTTATTAAACAATGTTATTGTATGCTTCCGTAGCCGAAAACGGATCCAATTTTCTTATAGATTATGTTTACGGATACTTTGTATATATTTATTAAACAATACTCATTTATTCAACAATGTTATTGTATGCTTCCGTAGCCGAAAACGGATCAAATTTTCTTATATTGTTTACATAACGTCAGAAACACCAAACCACGGTCTGTTTTACTTTTCTAGAGGACGTGGATATCAGTTATTTTGGTTATGTGTTTTTGCAGATGATGGTACACTATCACGGTTGAACGAGTATTTGTTAGAACCGACAAATCTAGAGCTGAAAACTTGACCCCCCCCCCCCCCCGCCCCTTTAAGCTAATACTTCGGGGTATCCAATACGGTTACTCGAGCTTTTGCTCCTAATTGGCCATCCCTTCAATTACATTTATCTGCCCTTGTTAAAAATTGAATTCTCATTCATTGTATTTAATTAAACTGTGTTGATTATTTAGATATTGCATTGATTAGTACTTGGAAAAATAACTGAAACTGAAACTAATATTTGACAAGGATAAAATAGAGATGGTCAACACGCCAACGGTAAAAATCGAATTTCCGAGGGTAATTTGGGCAAAACAAATGTGAAACACCTTGATTGTCCTTGATATGTTTTGTAGAGCCGGTGTTCTACCTCAACAATAAACAACAAAAAAATCAATTAGTCAGGATATTTGGATAATTTTGGGTCAAAAACAGCGGCAGTCACATTTAGCACTTATCGGTGATTGATGGCGACACACGGCTAAATAGAAATATACAACCCTTTGTGACAAATAATACTTTAAAATGAAGA